>JAASFI010000112.1:0-57250 GCA_023333705.1 Globisporangium viniferum | reverse complement strand
TCTCTCTCTCTCTCTCTCTCTCTCTCTCTCTCTCTCTCTCTCTCTCTCTCTCTCTCTCTCTCTCTCTCTTCGCCTAGCTGCAACTGGTGACACTGCTGCTGGTGCTGCTGCTGGTGCTGCCTCGCTTCAGCACCTGCTCCATGAGCGCGTTCTCGACCATCTGGTGCCTGCCTTCGACGAACTCCGTTGTCTCACAGAGCGTGAAATCTGTGATCGCGCCGACCACACTGTCGTCCGCAGCACCGAGGACGATACCCGCTTCTTCTAAGATGGACGCCGTCGAGACGATGTTGTACGACTGCAACAGCGTCACAGTTGATCCTGGAGTCGACGACGACGGCGACTTGCGAACCACAGTGTAGCCTTTCTCCAGCATGCGCAACCCCGAGAGCTTCTGCTGCGAGAACTCGATCGGATCCGAGAACGAGTGCCAGACGATCACCACGCGCTCCTCCTCGATCACGCGACGCACGATCTGCCGCACGCGGAAGCTCGCGCGCGTGTTCTTTACCAGCAGCTCCAGTGTGAAATCCTCCACGGCTGTGTCTTCAGTTGCATCGATGCTCTACAAGAGAACACACACACAGTGACGCGTAGTGTAAGAAGAGATGATCCACCTGACGCGTGAAGGATGTACAAACCTTAAGCTCACCTTGTGCGAGTACGAATAGTACCGCGACGGCATCCGCTGCTTTGCAAACGTGCAGTGGTTCCACACGGCCTCGCCGGTCTCGTGGACCCCAAACGGCAGCACTTTGGTCGCGCACACTTCGACAAAGAGTCCACCTTTCTCCGGCGCGAACCGCACCTGCGCGTTCATCTGCGTCGTCTCCACGTGGTTGAAGCCGTGCGTGTCAAAGATCGCGTCGACTTCCGTGATCGACTGCTCGACGCCGACGAGCAGGTCCTGAAAGAGCGCCGCATCATCGCTCGGGTGCGCGTACGAGAATGGACTCGGGTATGGGAACTGCTGTTGCTGTATGTTGACGCACTTGCGGATTTCCTAGACACATCAAGGGCGATCAACACCATCAATCCCATTCTCATGAGTTTACCGAGCTGCAATTTCATTCCCAGTAGTAGACTTGCCAACTGGCAATATGCGACTGTACGAACCTTGGTGGCCGCCGTCTTGAGCAGCAGGAACTTCTCGAGGCTGCGCGCGACCTTGAGCTGGTTCTCGAGCACGACGCGCAGCCGCAGGTTCTCGCGCTCGCTCTTGAGCCGCTCGTCGCACTGGTGGAGCGCGATTTCTCGCCACACGTCGTTTAGCGTGGCGTTTTGTGATGAGGCCGTGGTACGTTCAGCGAGCGCTCGATTGGACGCGTCGTCGTTGCTTCTACTGCCAGTGCTCAGGTGGCGTCCAGCCAGAGCTGATGATGGCGATGATAATGCTGACTCATTCCGCGTTCCGCTCTTCTTCTTGCGCAAGACGCTCACTCGCGACTCGAGCTCCCGAGCGGTCATGCGCAGGAACGCGAGCTCCTCTTTGCGTCCGTTGCGCGCCTTGTTCGGGTCGTAGCTTCTCACTGTCGTCTTCTTCGCCCTCTTTTTCGTCTTCTTGGTCGTACAGGTCTTTTCACCACTGCTGATATCGTTACCGTCACGCTGCTGCTGCTGTTGTTGTGTGTGCTGCTCTGAAAGCGTCAGCTGCTGAGCTTCACATTCGCCATTGCCTTCGTCATCGCCTTCGATGCCACGCAGGATCTCGGCCACCTCCTCCGTGCTGAACGCCTCGGCGGGCAGCGCGTGGAGTAATCGCAGCGCGTCGTCGTGCTCGCCATCACCGTCAGCAGCCGCACTGGCTGTCTCTGCGTTCTCGGCCACTAGCTGCTGCTGCTGCTGCTGTTGGTGGTGTTGGTGGTGGTCGTCGCCGTTCCCGCCGTCGTCCGCGTCGCTAGTGGCGAAGAACGACAGGAGCTCGTCCACGAACGCGAACGCATCGTCGGTGGTTCCGCCCATCGCAAAATGCCCAAAATGCAGCTTTTAGAAGTGACTCAATATGGGTTTTGTGGAATAGATGAAAAATAGGTCAAGTCATTTGTACCATGTCAGCGGGAGATGTTACAAGTGATAAAGTAACAAGTACTACTATTACTATAGTAGTATTTATTGTTGTTATAGGTCTCGAAGTAAAAAATAAGGCTTCTTACCATTACTGAACGTTACTTTGAATTCATCGGAAGGAGTTAACTCGTCGTGCGGATACAACTATAGTACTACCCCCTTTCTTCTTAGTTGCTCTCCTGCTTACCACCAAGGATCTCCTCTCCAATCCAGCGCAGGATCTCGACGGCAAGCACGTCCGCCTTTGTCTTCTGGATGTTGTGCCCGCCCTTGTCGAACGCGAAGCGCGGACCGGGGTGGAACTCCTCGCTGAGGTGCAGCGAGATCTCCTCTTCGATGTGCGGGTCGTCCTTCGCCCATGCCACGAACGCGGGGATCTGCGAGATCTGCTTGCGCTGCTTGTTCACGAGCTCGTAGTCGGT
Organism: Globisporangium viniferum; assembly: GCA_023333705.1. NCBI lineage: Eukaryota > Oomycota > Peronosporomycetes > Pythiales > Pythiaceae > Globisporangium > Globisporangium viniferum. The sequence continues at coordinate 54,761 of JAASFI010000112.1, read as the reverse complement.
CGAGCTCGTGCGGATGAGCGAGGACACGAAATGAGTCGTCGAGCCGTTGTTCGGGAACCCCACGACCTTCGTGTACATCATGTGCACGATCGACTGCGCAGCAGACGAAATGATGGGCACGTCGGCGTGGACCACGCTGGCGAGCACGTTAATCGTCACTGGCCAGAGCGTGCGATGCGGGTGGTGCCCAGCGGACGCCAGCACCACGAGACCGCGGAGGTTGAGCTTCTTCTGTTCGAGGTTGATCGCCGCCAAGTTGGTGATCGTGTGGCCTCCGAACGAGTGGCCGACGATGAACAGGTTTTCGTCATCCTTGCAGAGCGTCGCGAGCACTTCGTACGCGATCTTTGCAACTCCTTGCGCGCTCACGTGCTCAAAGCGGTTCACCTCGTCGATGACGACCGAGTCATCGAAACCGGGCAGGTTCATCGCGACGACCCGCGCATCCTTCTGAAGCAGCGGCACCAGGTACCGAAAGTCCTTGTAGTTGCCGGGGGAGCCGTGGATGAGCGCAATGGTCGGTGTGCTGGGTGTGTAGCCCTCTGGTTTGACGTCGATGTACTTGATGATGGCTTTGCCGTCGACGTCGAGCGAGAGCGGTTCAGGCAGCGGTGGCGGCTGTGGGCGACTCGTGCGGAGCTGTTGCGAGGAGCTCATCGTTCACGACAGCAGGTGCGAGAGGCGAAGGTGCGAGTACTATTGGTCTGCGTCTCGTGGCGCTCGCGTGTCAAATGGGCGAATGAGCCATCCTTCGTTGCGAACGGCGTGCACTTGAACCTGTCGAGCGAACTCCCTTTAATCACGAGAGCTCTAGGGTCCAGATTGTTTTTGGGTTGCTGAGATTCCATCATCAAGTTGACGCATCTTAACCATCACTCCGTCGTGATTCTAGGAATCAATCATGACATGAGCTTGAGAGGGTTTTGTTCCAACAAGAGAATCATGAAGTACTTTCAGCGAAGTTGGCAACGAAGAGTGATGGATACAAACGTGATTAAGCAGCGAGTGGGTCTACGGAGATGGCACACGTGTGGTTGACTCAACGATCCCACAATCCACTGCATGTCGAGTGGTCGCTGTGAGTCAGAGCATTGCCGTCGACCTCATTGAAGCAACGCAGTGACACTCCTACGGTCGTTTTCGCATTATCATTAGAAGAGCCCGTTCTGGAAGCAATGTCAGCTAGGGTGAACATCGTGACGGCAAACGCAGTGCGTGATCATGCGTAGAAACGATCTAATATTCAACGCACGGTAGAAGAGAAAAAAAACGCTGTGTCGAAGAAGCTACGCAACTATTCTTCTTTGGGCCGTTCCTCGCCTTCAGCAACAATCTCGTCGATCCAGCGCTTGAGCTCGACTGCTAGGATGTCTGCTTTCGACTTCTGGATGCTGTGACCGCCCTTGTCGAATACGAAGCGTGGACCTGGGTGGGACTCGTCGCTCAGTCGCAGCGAGATGTCTTCTTCAATGTGCGGGTCGTCCTTCGTCCACGCCACGAACGCAGGGATGTGAGCGATCTGTTTGCGCTGCTTGTTCACGAGCTCGTAGTCGGTAGAGTTGCTGCGAATGAGCGCTGACACGAAGTGCGGCGTTGGTGCGTTATTCGGGAAGCCCACGAATCGCGTGTAGATAAAGTGCACAAGCGATTGCGCCGCGGACGAAATGACGGGCACCCCCGCACTAATCACACTGGCAACCACTTTGCTTGTCCCCACCCAAAGCGTGCGGTGAGGGCGGTGCCCAGCAGACGCGAGGAGCGCCACGCCGCGGATGGGCAGCTGCGCCTTTTCGAGGTTGAGCGCTGCCATGTTGGTCGTGGTATGACCGCCAAACGAGTGCCCAACGATGACCACGTTCTTCGAGTCTTTGCAGATCGTTGCCAAAGCGTCGTACGCGATGTTCGCTACGCCCAGTGCGCTCACGTGCTCAAAGCGGTTCGCCTTGTCAAGGATGACCGAGTCGTCAAAGCCTGGCAAGTTGAGCGCGATGACCCGCGCATCCTTCTGAAGCAGCGGCACCAGGTACCGAAAGTCCTTGTAGTTGCCGGGGGAGCCGTGGACGAGCGCAATGGTCGGTGTGCTGGGCGTGTAGCCCTCTGGTTTGACGTCGATGTACTTGATGATGGCTTTGCCGTCGACGTCGAGCGAGAGCGGTTCAGGGAGTGGCGGTGGCTGAGGACGACTGGCTCGGAGCTGTCGTGAAGAGGTGCTCATCATGCGACTGGTGAGGCGAAGGCGGGCGTTCATGGTAGCTGACTGACTGACTGGCTGGCTGACTGGCTGCTTCTGAGTCAGTTTCACGTTGCGCTGGCGAGTCGAATGGGCGAATGAGCCATTCGGTCGTTGCGAATGGCGCGCGCTCTCTCTCATCTGAGCTCGCTGCGCGCTGAGCCTGCCTCTTCAGATCCTGACGAGTGACTGGTAGAGCAATCAACGCGGGATCTGATATTCCGTCATCAAGTTGACGCATCTTGACCATCACTCTGTCGTGATTATCGCAATCAATCATGACACGCAAAGATGTTTGAATTCGTATTCGTTTTAATGAATAAGAAATTTAAAAAACAATCGGGGTAGAAAGACCAATCCGTTTGTTTACAATCCAGCTGCAACAATTGCTTGTGGCTTGTGGGGATTGCCGTGGTCGAGCGAGGGCGAGGTGACTCAGCGTGTCTCGATCTTGAGAGATGACGCTCGCACGTAGACGCGACGATGACATCATTCGCGGCGCTTGAGTGCGTGGGACTCCGCGGCGCATCGTCGTCGATTAAGGAGCTGTCCTACATTTCCATCATGCGCTAGGGTATGTACAGTAGTTGCCGCGTTGATCATTGCACACGTTGATCACTGGTGCAATCATCTCAAGCTTGTGAGATTCGCCACAAGCTGTCAGTGAGAGGTATTGGGAGTGGTCCAGTGTACACGGACATCAAGAGGTTTTTTGTCAAAGTGGAGGGCGGGGTGAAGGAAAGTTGATATTGTGTATGTGGTTCAGAAAATATACGTTGCGAAGTGAAAGTAGGTTGTCTTGCCCTCCCAAAAGCAAAGCTGATATGGGTACAAACTACCGCATTTGAGAGGGTTCCGGGAGTGTTGATCGTGATTTGTCAACTTGATGATGGAAGCATGGACCCAAACCCAAGCAATCAAATGCGTTCTCGCATGCGAGAAGATCACCTGGAAACTGAAGAAGAACAGTAGGAAGAAGCTATTTGAGTGGATCACACGGATTCATCCATGACATCACCATCAAAGAAGCGTCACGAAGCTCGCCTTCGGGGGAATCCACTCTTCACTCTCCTCTCATTGGGGAGCTCTCAGTGCGCAATTCGCCTTCAACCGACCAAGCCTACTCTGTCGCACTCCAGTCAGTCCAGCTCAACGTTGTATCCTCACTCATGTGCAATTCTCAAACCAGCCGACCGCAACCACCTCCGCTCCCCGAACCGCTCTCGCTGGAGCTCGACGGCAAGGCCATTATCAAGTATATCGACATCACACCGGCGAACCACACGCCCCAGGCACCGACGATCGTACTCATCCATGGCTCGCCAGGTACCTACAACGACTTTCGTTACCTGGTGCCACTACTTCAAGACGATGCACGCATCATCGGCCTCACGCTGCCTGGGTTTGGCGAGTCCAAGGTGATCGCGGAAGAGAACTACTATGAGCACGTGGCGCCTCTCGGCGGCGCGAAGCTCGCACACGAAGCCCTCGCTCAGCTCTGCAAGGACGAAGAGAATGTGTTCCTGGTCGGACACTCCTTCGGCGGTCACACGACGATCAACCTGACTGCGTTCAACGTGAGCGACCCGAAGCTCAAGGTTCGTGGGTTTGTGCTGCTGGCGTCGGTGGGTCACCGGATCCCCGAGTCCATGTGGCCGATCGGGAGCGCTGTCCTGGGCACGCTGATCCAGTCCGAGCTGCCGATCGTCTCGCCGATCTCAAGCTACATGGCGCGACTGGTGTACACCCAGCTGCTCAAGTTCCCCGACACCGCCCCAACGTACCACTACGCCTCGGGAATGGTTCGCAGCGCAGCGACGGATTTCGACGTCGTGAAGGACCACCTGCAGCAGATCGCCCACATTCCCGCGTTCGTGGCGTGGGCGAAGAACGATATGCACCTCAGCGACGAGGTCTCGCAGAAGCTGAGCCAGGACTGTCATCCAGGACCGCGCTTTGCGTTCGAGCGAGGCGGTCACAACATCCAGAAGACCAAGGCAGACGTCCTCGCGGTCGAGATCACCAAGTGGATCAGCGAGATTTGCGCGGCATGAGTCGGCATAAGGATAACTTTTGAGCATACAGAGCCAAAGGCCAATGAGCGAGCGATGACTGCGTGTCTGCTTCAGACGTCAATTTTACCATTATACATCGAAAGATCAAGTGAAATACTGGGTTCTTCCATGAGCATCTCGCTCGTCTCACTCCTTCAACTGCTTCGAGCAAGCAGCAGCTCGTCGATCCATTTCGTGAGCTCGGTCGCGAGGAACTCGGCTTTCGACTTCTGGATGTTGTGGCCTCCTTTGTCAAACGCGAAGCGCGGTCCCGGGTGGCACTGCTCGCTCATGTGCAGGAAAATCTCCTCTTCAATGTGCGTGTCGTCCTTGGCCCACGCCAGGAAGCTCGGGATCTGCGCCGCTTGCTGCACGTGCGTGTTCACGAGCTCGAAGCTGGTCGAGTGGCAGCGAATCAGTCCAGTCACGTAGTGGCTCGTGGGCTCATTGCTGGGGAAACCTACCACGTTCGTGTAGATCGAGCGGATGAGCGACTCAGCGAGAGAGGAGACCACTGGGATCTCGTAGCTCACGACGTTTGCCAGCACTGCGCTCGTCACGGGCCACATGGCTTTGTGTGCGCGGTAGCCCGCAGACGCCAAGAGCCCGATGCCGCGGAGCTTCAGCTGCGCCTTCTCGGTGTTCATCGCAGCGAGGTTGATGGTGGTGTGCCCACCAAACGAGTGGCCGACGATGAACACGTTCTCTTCGCCCTTGCAGATCTGCGCGAGCGCTTCGTACGCGATCGTCGCTTCGCCCAGCGCGCTGATGTGCTCGTAATAGTTCTGCACATCAAGCACCTCGGAGCCGCCAAAGCCAGGCAAGTTGGCGCCGATCACGCGCGCGTCCTTCTGCAGCAGTGGCATCAAGTAGCGAAAGTCCTTGAACGTGCCGGGGGAGCCGTGGATGAACACGACCGTCGGCTGCTGCGGCGTGTGGCTCGCCGACTTGAACTCGACGTACTTGACGACGCATTTGCCGTCAACTTCCAGCGAGAGCGGCTCGGGCAGAGCAGGAGGTGGCGGACGGCGGGGCTTGTCAGCGCTCATGGTTTGCGTTGTTGTTGGGCGGCGATGGTGGTCCTGTACACTCCTGTGGGCTTACTCAGTCAGTCAGTCAGCGCTTTCTTCTCGCTCGGTTGCTCACCACGAAGAGCACAGAGCGAATGAATGAATGCGCGGAGTGTCCAGAGAAAGCCCTGCGGCATCATCTCCACTGGTGTTGTCGCCACGATAGGCCACGAGAAAAGTGTTGACGTCGAACGTTTAACGTTAAAAGAGATCAGAAGTGATTTGTGTTCTGTGGAAAAATCACGACAGTGAGATGGGCTTACAATCACTGTATTTTTATCACGTATTGACTGCTAAAACAGTGGCCGTGATTTAGCTGGCTCTTTCGGATTAATTGGCTAGATATACAGCAGACCATCACTGCCGTGATTTTTTGCCTGTCATGATTCTTGTGGCCACGCATCGCCCACCACGATGTGGAAACCGACAATTATTCAGACCGACTTCGAAAAAGACACCGCACGAGTTCTGATCGGTCATCCCATTCATTTGCGCATTTGCCAACCAGCACTACAATATACTCCACCCCTGCTCTTTGGATCTCACTGCTTGCTAGCGATGGGCTCACCTGACCAAGAGGACACCCCAGCAGCAGCCCCCGCGGCATTGCCCAAACCCTCGGTCACCCAGGACATAGTGGACGAAGCAGCGAAAGAGGACACATCCACGTACTGAAGTACTTTTACAAGCACAACACGAGACGCTGTGACCCTGGTGTGTTCAAACATGCTGTCGACAAAGGCTACCTGGACGTCGTGAACCTAATCGCCACCTCGACACCAGCGAAATGAAAGGCTCAAGTGGATACGCCATCGACTCTGCTGCGAGGCATGGGGCGTCTAGAGATGGTGGAGTTCTTTGTCGAGAGCACGGTCAAGTTCTCGACAGTGAACGCGGCCAAGCGCGATTTCCTGGCCGCACTGACGAGAGCAGCAATCCACAACGGCCTGGAGTTTTTCAAGTACCTGCACCGTAACCTCCGAGCAGGAGAGTCCGCGTATGCGGCGCTGGAAGCTGACGCCCTGGTGAACAACCGTTGCATTATCGAGTACTTGTGTGCAAATCAGGAGCGCGAGTCCATGAGTTTTCTGAAGCAAGCAGTCGCGAAAGATTCCATCTCGGTTGTGGGGAAGATTCTGGAGGCGGTGCCGAGTATCCCGACAGAAGAGCTCATGGACGCAATGGCGTTTGGCTTTGAGCAGGACCAGCCAGCGATTGGCGACTTCGTTGAGTCGACGATTCACCTGAGAGCCTGGAGGAGAGTAGCTCAGTAGGCTGTAGCTGAATTACATACAACTTTGTTACTACTGTAGATGCTACGACCTCAAAAATGGATGGGCGAGCGCAGCTTCCGGTGTCACCCTTGTCTTTGGGCTCGGGTCCAGCAGTTGACGCAGCAGATCCAATGCCGAGGCTGCTGTCTGCTTGGGCCAGTCGTGCACCATGCCCGCTGGAAAGCTCTGTAGAGATCGATCAATATCGCCAACAACTTGCAGCTGGCGCTGTTGAATACTCGCAGGGTCCCGGTGCTTGGTCGTGAAGAGTCCGCCGTTCTTCACCCAGTACTCTTTTCCATGGAGCTCAATGTGAGAACGATACCCAAACCAAAGCGGGAACCCGCAGAGTAGCTCCAGGAACACGGCGCCGACAGACCACACATCGAACGATGACGAGTGTGAGCCTTTCGACCGTATCGATGAGAGGCTCTCAGATGGATCAATGGTGGTGGTGGTGGAGGTAGATTTCAGTGATGAAGAGGACTGAGGACGCAGTGAAGGTGGAGGTGGCGGCACAGATGGGACGAGAGCTTCGGGTGGCACGTACTCTGGAGTACCTCCACCACCATTTTTGTTACTACTTTGAGTAGCAGGAGGGTAGCGATTCCTCTCAGTCGTGAATGCCGATCCGAAATCGATCAGCTGGACGCAGAGACCTGCCGCCCGAGGTACTTGCTGAAAGTCTTTCGTGTTGACAGTTTGACTGATGGTTGTGGATGGTAGCACTCGCGATTGAAGTAGGATGTTGTCGGGCTTGATGTCCGCGTGGACAACCTGGTGCTTTGAGAGGATGTTCACAGCCTCCAGCAGCTGCTTTACAAGGCTCTGCATCATCATTAAACAACTACGCAGTTCAGCAAAACCGCGCCACAGTTTCTATGCCATGACGCAAAATAGAGTTGCGTACCTTGACAATCGCGGGGTCTGCTCGCATCTGCTGGTACAGCGCGCGGTGCTCGAGTCGATAGACGCGCGAGCCTTTGTGGAACTCGCCGTGGATGCCAAACACCAGCTCATGGAGCGTCCGTCCGCCACGTTCGTAGAGCAGCCAGAAATCGCGATTCTCTTGAAACACGCGAAAGAGTTCAGTGAACGGAGCACTGGACGATGCCTCGTGGTTGGCTTGATGTACAAGTAAAGTATCCAAAAGCTGATCTATCTCGTGCTGTCGTTGTGTGTCGATTACCGACTTGTGCTTTGCGACTGGAGTGACGAGCTGGAGGGTACTGGTGTCCACCTCAAGGCGAACGCGAGGAAACAGCGAGATCCCGACGCGGATTTCACTGATCGCTGAGGCGCTGTACGCTAGAACAGAACGAACCAGTTCAAAAGTCACCAGCCAGCGCGTAATTTCAACTTGGTATTGTAGTTCACAGTGCGAATGTTGTAAGAATCGTACCTGATGCGATGTGCTTGAGCGCGTAGCAGCGTCCGGACGATTTGTCGTGGACATCCCAGACTTCGCCGAAGCCACCTATCACCCGTCAGTAGGCAGGAGAAACACAATTCCAAGCCAATCAAGCACTACAATCTCCCTGTGAAGAATGTAGATTGTCTGGTGAGTCCATACCTTTTCCAAGCCGTCGAAGCCGAGTGAACCCTGGGATTGGGGTCGCCCGCTCGCGCTCCTCCTTCTCCGGTCGCACTGTCGACTTGTACCATTCCTTCATTTCGTCAATAGTCTGTTGGGGGGTCAAGCAACCAGAACGAGTCAGTCGAGTATTTCGAGGTGTCTTCAACGTCACCTTGCAGTCTACATGCACGCACCATCCTTCTGTTGAGCTGAAGCGCTTGAGGCTGTGCATCTCGAAGCTTAGCCTTCACGAACTCTTGCTTCGAGGTGACAGTCGAAGACGGCTGCGGCGTCTTTCGGATCGTTGCGCCTTTCGCACCAGCGATCTGTCCTTCAAGACGAGCTCGAAAGCCCAGTGGAGCTGCTGCTGTCTTTGGCTTCTGAGGCAGCTGCGGTTTCCCCGATGAAGCCGTGGCTGTCGAGATTGCACCGCAGCTATCGCCATTGAGGCTCCGATCTATCGACGTTTGACGGCTCGGTGCCCCTGGGTGAGAGGAAGCCTCGCTTCTCCGGTCAGCTTCGGCGTTAGTCCCAGCACCGGCGCCAGCGCACTTCTCAAGGGCCATTCTGGATGAAAGTGACTGACCACCCAACGCAATGCAAACGCTGCATCTCAAAATACTCAGTCAGGGAAGACCGACCACAAAATAGAAAATTGCTAGCCAAAAAAATCTATTTCAAAGAGTGGGTATAAAGTGATGGGGAAAACAAGCGCACCTACCTGCAAGCCAGCTAGCTGCTGAAGCAGAGAGCGCGGTGTCATTTGTCAATAAGTCACGAAAAGAAGAGGATTTAGAGAGCGCACGAAGGAGTTTACTCTTCCTCGCTGCCGCTGCCGTTCGCCTTGCGCTCCAGGCGCTTCGAGTGCTCCTCGGCGAAGAACGCTAGCAGCTGCTGGGCCTTCTGGTCCGCCTCCAGTCCGAATGACTGGTACTCGGCCGTGTACGTCTGCGAGAAGCCCTGGAGCGTGCCCAGGAAGAACTCGACCTCGTCCACCTCGTCCAGCAAGCTCATGTAGTCCTCGTCGTCTTCGTCGTCGTAGCCGTACGTGCCCTCGGCCTCCTCGCGGAGCTGCTTGAGGATCGCGTAGTACTGGTCGTCCACGACGTCCTCGGCGTCCTCGTTCGAGTCGTAGCCGCCGTTCTCCAGTAGCTCCTCGAGCTGCTCCTGGCCTTCCTCGCCGGACTCGTCGCCGCCCTCTACGTACACGCCTGGCTGCGGGTTCTGGATCGACTCCTTCAGCACCGTCATGGACGCCAGCACCAGCTGCTTCATGTGAGGGTGTAGCGCCGCCGGGATCTGGTCCGCTGGCACCTTGAGGATCGACATGACGCCGAGCACAAACAGCTTGCGGTCCAGGTAGTTGTCGTAGCGGGTCAGGTCGCCCAGCCAGATCTTGAACACGCCCACCGTGGCGCCAAGGCTCTCCATGGTCGACAGCGTGATGATCGGGTTGTAGTGGAACAGACTGCCGAGCACACCAAAGAGGTTGCGCGCCGTTGAGTCCACGAGCGGCTCCGACAAGCGCTTGCACGTCATGTGCACGATCGCCGGAATGCACTCGTCGATCTTGCCAAAGAGGTTGTGCAGCAGCGAGTACAACAAGCGGCAGGCCGCGCACAGGTCGATCTCCTGCACCTTGTCGTTGTCGAACACGCCCTTGGCCATGTTGAACACGAGCTCCAAGTAGCGCACCTGGTTGCCCGCCGGATCGGTCGCGAAGCCCGAGAGGAAGCCGTCGATGTCGCGGCCCACAAAGTTGTCGATCACTGGCACAAAGTTCGTCAGGTAGTCCGCCGCCCAGTCGTTGTAGCTGGCGAAGATAAGCGGGAAGAGCGACCAGAGCTGCGGCGTAATCTTCTGCGAGTAGAACGCGAGCGAGCCCAAAATGTCGATGCCCGACTCCATGTACTCGACAAAGTCAAAGTCCGTCAGCACCTTCTGCACCACAGGGTCGAGCGATGGCACCATGAGGTTGTACAGCTCCGGGTGGCTGTGGATGCTCATCAGGATCGTGTTGATCGCGTCGAGGCACGACACCGCGGCCAGAGACGCGTCTTCATCTTCTTCCGCAGCAGCAGTGAACTGCTGGAAGAACTCCACGAACTTGGCCACCAGCTGCACCGAGAACGGACCAATCTCGTCCGAGAATCGGTCAATGATGTGCTCCAGCGCGACCACGACCTCGTCATTGCCAATCTGGTCCATCAGGCTGAAGAACTGCTCCAGGATCTGCGGCAAGCGTGGGCGAAGCACATCCACGACAGTGTCCGAGTGTGGGTACATGACCACAAAGCGGATCGTCTTGGCGGCCTCGATGCGCACCGGCAGCTCCGGGTCGAACATGGCGTCCAGCATGCCGTTGACAATGTCCACCAGCGTCTGCTCGTTCTGGAACTTGATCGCCTCGATGTACTTGCGCGAGAAAACCTTGCACGCGCGCAGGCGCAAGAAGCCGTGCGGGTTCTTGAACTCTGGCAGGATGTGGTTGATGATCATCGCCTCGACCTGGTCCTTGTGTGCCTTCGACTTGGTCAGCACGCCGTCGAGCGAGAACAGCGCGTGCAGCGCAGCGTCCTTCTGGATGTAGTCGCGCTCCGCCTCTGGCTTGCTCAGGTACGTGTTGAGGATGTTGGTGTAGAACGTGAGCACGTTGGTCAGGCAGTCCTTGCCACGCTTGGTGCACAAGTCCGCAAGCAAGTTCGCAGCAGCGTACACTGGGTCCAAGAAGTCCTCGAACACGTCGTTGGTCTTGCGCACAAACTCATGCGGGTCCTCGGCCCAAAGCGCCAAGTCCTTTGGCGTCAGGCAGAGCACTGGGTGGATGACTTCAAAGATGATGAAGCCAAGGTGCGGCTTCAACAGCTTGTACGCGACCGACGAGTCGACAGCCTCCTGCAGGAACACGAGGCACAGCTGTACCACGCGGTCTGGGCAGAAGCGGCCGTTCTTGCGCAGTGACAGCGTCTCCAAGACGCACGGCAGCAGCTCTGGCGCGATCTGGTTGCGGTACACGGTGCTCATCTCGACGTACGCGTCTTCCGACTTCTTCGGGTTGCCGTAGCGAGTGTAGAAGCGACACAGGATCTGCAACGCCCACTTCTTAAGCTTCCACCATGGCCACTTGCCGCGCTCTTCCTCGTCGGTCGGCTGGCCGAGTGGCTCGACGCCCTCGCTCGCCTCTGGCAGTGGCTTCGCGATGATCATGCGGAACAAGTTCATCCACGCGACGACGTTCTCGGTCTGCGCAATGTGAGGAGGCAGGTTGGTCTTGACGCACGACCAGTACGTCTTCATGATCAGGTGCATCATGTTGGCGGCCTCCAGCGAGTTGTTGCTCTGTAGCTGGGTGAGCATGTTGAGCAGCATCGGGAACACCACCTCCACGAGCTTGAAGAGCGGCTCGAGGCGCTCCTCCGAGCGGTACTCGAAGTTCTTCACCACGCGGCGTAGCGCAAGAAGAGCCTACATGGAGCAACACAAGAAATGCACAGTGTGAGCTTTGTCACGAGCACACTATAGACAGTTTACAACCAGTTGCAAGTCTTACGTTGATGATGCGGTTGGCGTCGCCGCTCTGGACGTTCTTGCAGATCTCATCGATCAGCGTTGGCCAGTTGTCCTGTAGTAACATGGACGCGAATAAATATGTGAGTTAACCGTGCCCAGTAAGCATGCATATATACATTGGCATGCCAATAAAGAACACATACTGGGAAGTCGAAGCGGGCAATGTACGACACGGTCTCGGCGAGCAGCGCGCGGATCGAGTTGTCCTGGGTCACGAGCAGCGCCTCGAGCGCGTTCTGGCGCGACACGAGCTTCTCTTCCGCTGGGATCAGGTCGATCCACTGGCCCTGCGCGTTCTCGTCGCCCTCCCAGTACTTTTGCACGAGGTTCTTGAGCGACACGGCGGCGGCCTGGCGGATCTCGCGTGCCACAGTCTGCTCGACCGCGATCTGGATGAGCAGCAGGATCGCGCCGGGCACGGTGTGCAGGTTCGCCACGGCGTCCTCCGCGGCCTTGCGGGCGGTGTCGTCGTTGCTGAACGTGTGCAGGAGGATGTTGTGGAGACTCGCGGCGTCCATGGTGGCGGCGGTGATTGGAGCTTTGCTGGTCGAAGCGAAGCGGTGCGATGCGAGAGGGAAAGCTCGGAACTGCTGGCGCGGTGGCGGCGACGACGAAGCTTTTCGCTTTTCGCTTTTCGCTTTTCGCTTTGGCTTCTTTGTCGTGGCTCGCAAGATGGGTGCGCTGCTTTGAGTGGTGAGGTTTTTTGGCAGTTGTGAGGTTTTATACGCGATTTGACTGGAGGAGATTGGCCTCGCCGTTTGAAGGCCAATCCAGAAGGCGGGAAGACGAGAAGAGAGCATGAGAGTCGCTTTTGAATTGAAAATGTGAGAGAATGTGGGGGGAGGGAGGGAGATGAGATGTTGTCCACACCTGGGCTCAAATATGGTGCCGACTTGGTCTGGCTTTCATCAGTGAGATGTGTGCGAGCCAAAGTCTTCGAGTTCACAAAGTGCCCGCTCCGCATTCCTTTCGCAAGCGTTTCTCAAATGACGTGACGCTGGGACTGTATCATCGAGATCTGACGTCAAGCAGATATTCCAGCAGTGGCTTGTCAAAGTGCGGAAGTTGGACATACCGCATGTGTGCCAAGTTCATCACAAGAATCACGTGACTTGCTTCATCTCTTCAAGCTACTACTGCAGACATCTTCACAATGTCGGCGAGAATAAGGCAAGCACAAATTGTTGAAAGCACAAAAGATATACCTCGCACACACGCTTGCTTTTGCTTCGAAGGGTCAGTGACTGCTCTGTATATTAAATATAAACCTTCAAAATAGTCACACGAAAAGATCCAAGCCGAATGGCACACGCATCCTCCCTACAGTTCGGAAAAACACCTTGCAAGTGGCTCGGATCTCGAGCTCGAAATGGCTACACACACGTGCAATATGCATGAGCAAATTACCTGCGGATGTTTCATTCGCTGCTGGACACGAAAGCGGTGCGCGCTTAGTCGACTTCCTCCATGGTGCTCTCCTCCTCGTCCTCGCCCTCAAGTGGTGGCAAGTCGTCGATCGAGTCCTCCACAACATCGTCGTCGTCATCGATGCTCAGACCGAGCTTGATGAGACGGTGGATGCGGTTCGCGAACGTCGTTGGCTCGTCGAGGCTGAAGCCCGAGGTCAAGAGCGAGGTGTCGTACAACAGCCAGATCAAGTCCTTCACGGTCTTGTCGCTCTTGTCGGCGTCCGCCTTCTCGCGAAGCGACTTGATGATTGGGTGCAATGGGTTGATCTCCATCGTCTTCTTCGAGGTCATGTACGACGAGGTGCTGCTGTCACGAAGAGCCTGAGCCTTCATGATACGCTCCATGTTCGCCGACCAGCCGTACTCGCCGGTCACAAGCACGCAAGGCGACTCGACGATACGGTTCGAGATCTCCACCTTCTCGACCTTGTCGTCAAGCACTTCCTTGATCAACTTGCACAGGCCACTCGTGGCAGCCTTGGCCTCCTCGAACGCCTTCTTCTCGTCCTCAGTCTCCTCCATCTTGAGACCCTCCTTGGTGGCGCTGATCAGCTTCTTGCCCTCGTACTCCTTCAGCTGCTGCACGGCGTACTCGTCGATGGCCTCCACCATGAAGATGACCTCGTAGCCCTTCTTCTTCAGCTTCTCAATGAATGGCGAGTTCTCGACAGCCTTCTTGCTCTCGCCGGTCACGTAGTAGATGCCTGGTTGGCTCTCTGGCATGCGCGAGATGTAGTCGTCGAGCGAGGTCAAGTCCTCACCAGACTTCGTCGAGTGGTAGCGAAGGAGCTTGGCGATCTTGGTGCGGTTCGTCGAGTCCTCGTGGATGCCGAGCTTCAAGTTCTTGCTGAACGCCTCGTAGAACGTCTTGTACTTCTCAGTGTCCTCGGCGAGCTCCGCAAACATCTCCAAGCACTTCTTGATCAGGTTCTTCTTGATCACACGCAGGATCTTGTTCTGCTGGAGCGTCTCACGAGAAATGTTCAATGGCAGGTCCTCCGAGTCGACAACACCCTTGACGAACGACAGGTACTCTGGCATGAGGTCCTCGCAGTTGTCCATGATGAACACGCGACGCACGTACAGCTTGATGTTGTTGATCTTCTTCTTGGCACCGCCCTCGAACATGTCAAATGGGGCACGCTTTGGGGTGAACAGGCACGCCTTGAACTCAAGCTGGCCTTCCACCGAAAAGTGCTTCACGGCGCTGTGCTCCTCCCAGTCGTTGGTCAACGACTTGTAGAACGAAGCGTACTCCTCGTGGGTCACATCTTCTGGCTTGCGCATCCAGATTGGCTTCTGGCTGTTCAAGTGGTCCCACTCGTGGGTCACCTCCTTGATCTTCTTGGTTTTCTTCTTCTTGTCGCCTTCTTCCTCAGTGACCTCCTCGACGGTTGGCTTGTCGTCCTCGCCTTCCTTCTCGTCTTCGTCCTCCTCGTCGTCAGTGACTTCCTTCTCCTCCGTCTTCTCGACGTAGAGCTTGATTGGGAAACCAATGAACTCCGAGTGCTTCTTCACGAGGTCCTTGATCTTGCGCTCTTCCAAGTACTCAAGCATGTCTTCCTTGAGCTTGAGCACAATGCGCGTACCGCGGGCAATCGGCTCCGAGGTGTCGGCGGTGACCGTGAACGAACCGCCAGCCGCGGACTCCCACACGTACTGCTCGTCGTCGTTGTGCTTCGAGTGCACCACGACCTTGTCGGCGACCAAGTAGGCCGAGTAGAAACCGACACCGAACTGACCGATCATCGAAATGTCGGCACCGGCGGCGAGCGCTTCCATGAAGGCCTTCGTGCCGGACTTGGCGATCGTACCGAGGTTGTTGATAAGATCCGCCTTGGTCATACCGATACCCGAGTCCTGGAGCGTGAGCGTGCCGTTGGCCTTGTCGGCAATGATCTTGATCTCGAGGTTCTTGTCCGAGTCGAGCACCGACGCGTCCGTGAGCGATGAGTAGCGGATCTTGTCGAGCGCATCCGAGGCGTTCGAGATGAGCTCACGCAGGAAGATGTCCTTGTTCGAGTAGAACGTGTTGATGATCAGACTCAGGAGCTGGTTGATGTCGGCCGAGAAGGCGAATGTTTCGGCTTCGGCGCTCATGGTGATCGAGTGGGGGTGGCTTCTGTCTTGTAGGGTGGATGGAGGGGCTGCTGGTGCTTCTCGTCCGGAGTGCAAATCCAAGAATGAGGAGCCAGGGGCGGTGGTGGATGGAATGCGGAATTGGCTCGCTTTTTGCTTGGTTTCCCTTTTGCAGGGCGACGGGGAAGGATCGGAAAGCGGAGGCTGCGAGGCGAGACCATCACTCCGCAAAAAGTCTCGAAGCTTTGGCTGTTGGAAATCTTTCCGTCGTTTTTTTTACTGGTAGGACGGGCGGGCGACGTGCATCGTTTGGATGGACTGACGCTTTGTGCGGAAAGGATATGGCGACGGGTCGTCCCGCCTGATCGAAGATTCTAGATCGGAATAAAAACCCAGCGCCAGACGACCGTTTGAGTGGGTTGCTCGTTGCCACCCAGTCAAAAGACCAGCACTTTGCCTGTATCTTTTGATGGCGGGCTTTGATCACAAAACCTAATTTGACTTGCTTTCTCTTGTTTTTGACCTGTACAAATGGATATTTCCACCAAAAAAACCGGTGCTTCGATCGAGCGGGTGAACAGAATGGGTTTGTGGGTGTTTGGGTGCAATCAAATAGATCCATCGTTGTTGGCGATGCTCGCCTGCCACCAATGGAAAGCGAGCCAAGGCAACTAACATGCGTCACTTGACGAGGACGAGCGCGGATGCGGCGGCGGCGGCGCTTCTAGAATTTCGTGGAAGTGGCGAGGACGAGGTAATGGATGAAGCAAGATCCGAAGAGCCGCCGCTTCATCCCGTGCCACATCAGCACTTAGTAGAGGCGACATGACAGCAGAAACTGCAGCAGGTGAGCTGGCGAAGGGAGACGAGTGGACACGTGGACACCAGTGCTTGTTCAAAGAGCATCAAAGCGCGCTGCAATGGAATACACTCGGAGCGTTTGAGAACATGCAGATCAGTATCTGTGGGTGAGTGTCAGGTGTCAGTACATGTCCTGCTCTGTGGTGCTCTCCTTCCCTCTTTCTCGCTCTCGCTTGTGCTTGCCCAGGTTCGAGAACGCAGTCGTGAGTGCCAATCGCAACATGTTTCTTGCGTTATGAGCTTGTGCACTAATCAATCGCGTTGTGGTTCAAGACGTTCTAGCTACGGAACACTAAATTCCGCGAGTGGCATTGCACGGGCGATGCAGTCAATGCGTTGCTCGTGCGTTGTTGCTTGGGCATCACGACCCATGTGTACAGAACTGCTCCATTTCAACATTGCAATGGCATAACGCAACGAAGAGAGTCGCCCACATCGTGATGAGCATTGAGCGAGCGAATGCAACAGCACGCAGCAGACCTATGGAGCAATTCCCCTGCTTTGCTGTGCAATGCACGCGAGTGGCGATCTTCCAGGGGTTTGAATCCCGAATGAACATGTAGATGCTTGCTTTTTGCGACGTCCAGACACTCTACACTGCTTCATAGATACCAGTGCATTGCGGTGCACTGCTTCAGAATGTTGCAGGCCGTCTGTCCATTTTGCGGAGCTTCAATTCGGCCAGCTCAATCAGTCCCGTTGTGTACGTGGCGGTCAGCAAAGAAAAGAGATCTGTCTCCCTTCTCCGCGCCTTTTTGCTGTGGAAAAAAATCAGTGTTTCCCATGGAGCAATCATTTCTCGAAGATAATGCGCCATGGAATGTATTAATAAAGCAACTCAACAGTGAACGATTGGCAATGCAAGAAGTTGAAGCATAGGTTTTGTGCGTTTGTATTGAATGCGCATGCGTCGTATTGGCGTTTGCAAATCACCGCAAGAACAAAATCGCGGTCGGAAGTGTGGGGTTCTCTATGGTTTACTGCTGAAGCGGACTACAAAATCCTGCAAAACGTCTACGAGTTGATCACCATTGCCACGCACTCACTGACTGAATATCCGCGATTCGCGTGTGTGTTTCTCTTAAACCAAGTTGACCAGCGCGTACAGAATGGCGCCACATCCGATCATGAGCACTGGCGTGTCCATGGTGTGTGGGGCCGTGGCTTCCGCGTACGCCATCGTTGGCGGCAGGATGAGCATCGCGAGCAGCACCTGCGTGAAGTTGCCGAAGTCGGCGTACTGGAGCGCTGGGAAGATCATGCCCGAGAGGAACACGCACGCACTGCCTTCCCAGCTGCGCGTGTACTTGTTCTTCGAGAAGCAGCTGTGGGTCTTGTACTTGTGCTTGCCCCACGTGATGCCGACTGGCTCGGCGAGACCGTCACCAATGCCCGTGATGAACACGATGATGAACGTGAGGTTGCCGTGGTCCGCGAACAGCCACTTGAAGAACATCAGGATGAACATGCCCGGCGCGATGTTGCCGGCGATGATCCACTTGAGCGTGTGTGGGCGGTCCTCTGGGCGGTCGAGCGAGTTGAACTGCAGCATGAAGAACTGCGAGCGCTCGCGGATCGGCTTGATGAGCACGAGGAATCCGAGCATGCTGAAGAAGTCACCCCAGGCGAGCGACAGCGGACCCGAGAACTCGGACTTGATCACCAGCGGCACCATGTACGCGGCAAAGTGCTGCAGCTTACGGGTGTAGTTGACCTTGAACTTGGACGACTTGTTGGTGATGATGTATCCCTTGGCGTCGACCTCGCAGAAGTGACGGCAGATGATACCGCCGATGAGCGACACCGCCATCATCACGAAGAGCTTTGGCAGCTGCAGCATCCAGAATCGGGTCGACGTCAGCAGCTCGCGCTGGTAGACGTACGTCAAGATGACCATCACGACAAAGTAGAGCGTCATGCCGAGCAGGAACACAAAGTCGAACGTCTGCAGCCAGCTCTTCTGGTAGTCGCCAGCGACTTCGCCCTCCTCCACGAGCGAGGTCTTTGGCGCTTCAATCGGCTTGAGCGGGGTCTCTTCAGTCGCGCTGTACGCCGACGTGAAGCGCGGCAGCGGCTGCGGCACCTTCCACACGATGCGCAACAGCACGTAGATGAGGAAGAGCGACACGATCGGCAGGCCGACGATGATCGCGATCTCGAGCGTCGTGATGCTCTGCGGCCAGAAGTACTGCGGGGCGAGCGACGCGATAGCCGACGGCACGATCGGCACTGGCACTTCCACGGTCACAGTGCTCATGGTGGATATGGATAGGCTTCTTCTGCTGCTGCTGCTGGCGCTGCTACTGCTGCTGGAGATGTGTGTTGAAGCGCGCAAATTGCGATCTGATGCTTGGGATGCAACATGCGGGCTTGCATGCCATGTGCTCTTTTGCGGCAGCCAGTATCCATCCGCCAGGTTTGGCAAAAAAAGGGGAAACATGAACCTCTATCTATCTATCCTACGTACTTGCTGAAACAAAAAGGTCCCTCTATCTTTCAGTTCAGTGTAAACACGGTATACAGCTCAAACAAATACAAAAAGAGAGGTTATGTACTGCAGTGAGTATAAACTTGCACAAACTGCTCACAAAGACCTTCATTCTGTCTCTCCGAACATACAAAGGCGAAGTGTAAACTGCTCTTTAAGTTTGTATTGTGAGCACATTCTCCAGAGCATCTGACTTAATGAAACTGAGTATAAACTCTCCCTCGAGAATATATATTCTCTTTGAATTGCTAATTCCTGTGCGTGGTGGTCTTTCTTCTAACCAATCAGATCACAGTGATTTGCTCTTCATCGGTACCGATTTAGCCAGTAACTGGGATATGAAGTATGGTGTGGTCCACAACGTGTTTTCTCAAATCATGGTTTGTAAACAATTATCAAGAAGACGTGGTTCTCTAATTAAACACCTACCGCTTTTATTTTTGTTTAATCTAACCTCATTTTCACGAAATGCCACTTTTACAGATAAAACCTTGGATCGTGAGTTGGATGCGCTTTTGTTGGTTGTGGGGGAGGCAAAAGTGAGGTGTCAGACTTGTGTGGTCCGTAAAGCCAGGGAAAATGGACTTTTTTCATTTTCTGACCATTTTTTGTGTGCTTCTGGTTTTTTTTGTTTAGACGAGTGGGTGATTTTTCTGATACAAAAAACCAAGAACAGGGGATCTTGACTGCACGCTACGCCTCCTGAAACGAGCGCAACTGGTGTTCATGAGGATTCGCGTCAGAGAGTTCGCCTGTATTTTTGGGCCTCTGTCGCCAGCATGTAGCTGGCAGGTCTCCGCGGTGCAGGCTCACCGATCCCTTCGCTAGCCGATCCTAGCAAGCGACTGACGTTCTTAATGAAGGTGTTCTTACTGACGTTGATGTCTCGGTCCTGAGTGAGGCGACACGAATTACATGAGTAGATGGCGCTGGCTCCGAGATCGTACTTCACGTTCCCGCATCTTGAGCATGTCTTCGAAGTGTACTCCTCGCTGCATTCGACCACTCGACCCCAGATCTCTCCATTTTGTATTTTAGGAGGTTCTTGAACCTGAAGTGGGATAGAGCCATCATCGCGCGCACGGAAGGACTTGACAGCTTGCGTCGCGCTCCAGTAGGCCGAACCGCGACTGCGGCGTGTATGGCCGAGGCGCTGAAGTGGTCTTCAACACCACCAAAGACAGGTTGCTTGCTTGCTCTCTATGAGCGAGCGGGCTGTGTGAGTGTGGAATCGCTTGATTATCTGGATGGAGCTTGACTCGCTGGTTATTTTTTGCCATGTCGCATGTCACATCCTACAATAGTGACCACAAGCTCACTAAATCCAGGCTGTCTCAGCCGTTTCCGCATTCATTCCTGATCTTGGATGTCAATTGCGGTCAGGTGAGTGTCGCGAACGCGAGATTCGCGCTGCTGGGCCCGTGACCCGGTGCTCGTGTCTCGATACAGTTAATACCCGGAAATGCACCTCCAGTGCGCCGCCGCGCAGACAGCGAATCCGGAGTGGTCTCGTGCCTGGTCACACAAGCTTTCGGTCTCATATCCACTGGCTGCTGGCGCTCCCTTTTGCTTCACGATGCACGCGGGTGTAAAAGGGCAAGTGGCTGGCGCGACTGACGTCAGCCAGGTCTAGCGCCAACCAAAGACAACCATTCAGATGACACTGGTGCAGTCCCTTTAAAGATGGTTGGATGGATGGAGGTGTGTGTGTTTGATGTTCAGTACCTGCGTGCGAGGGGCAACAGTACGGACAGACTCAGGCGCGTCTGGTGTTGGGTGCGTTGCTGGCGCATGTGACTGAGTGGGATCTTGGCGAGGGTCACTCTCTGGAGGAAAAAGAACCCCTGGCATCCAGGTCTTTCTGGAGAGGGCTGCCATGCTGCATCGACTGACAGTCTGCCAGCCGATGCAGTATGATATTGTTGTGAATTGAGGCGGTGTGTTGAATGGTGGGCTTCCTGGCGGTTGGTTGGTGGCGTCGGTCGTTGGATCTTTGGCGTCGCTTCTCCTCTACGTGTGTGTTGGTCCTTTTTGACGTGTTTGGATGGCGCGCGGTGGTGACTGGCGCGACGCATCCGCAGCTCTCGCCTATTGCAAGCATCTGGCTTGAAGGATGATGTGAGAGTGGGTGAGTCGAGGTCAGATCAACGCTGGAGGAGCTGGGCGTTGCACATGTACTGGTCAATTCCGCTAGTTGCCAACTGCGTTCAGCACTGAGACCGTTGTGTGAGAAGTTGAAGCAGTGCTCACCACCGATTTGCGTGTTGGGTGGAGTGTTGTTGTTCGCTCGATCTTTCTACTGAATACATGTACTCCGCAGATACAACCTACAGAAACCCATGCAGAGGTGAGGTCTGCTGCAATGAAGCAAGATCAGTTGCAGAAAGAAAGCTTGATTGAAAGTCCCGTTGCTGAAGTGCATGCCCAGGTAATGGGGTACAGCAGGGTTACTCGTCCTCCTCGTTGACATTTCCTCGACTTCTGTTGAGAGAGGGACGCGCTTCCGGTATCTGTGCCGAGGAGCGCGCGTCAAAGTTGTCCTTTCTTGGAGAACTCTCTCTCTCTCTCTCTCTCTCTTGTACGCCGCGTTTCTGGATGACTGACTGACTGACTGACTGACTGAATTCGGGAGTGAGACCGTGACCTCATTCAGTGTTCAAATGCTTTGTGGGTGAGTAGTGCCCACGAGCCGCCTACAATGCTTTCGAGCGCCAGTTGCAGGGATCGAACGCCTCACCGTCGTCGTCGTCGTCGTTGGAGCTCTCAGTTTTCTTTTTCTTCTGCTGCTTCTTTGTCGTCTTGAGCTTCTTCATGTGGTTCTGGACCGCATTCGCCACCGCATACGCTTCATCAGCACCGCCGTCACCGCCATCATCCGCAGTATTGGCAGTGGCTCCTGCTTCAGGCACTTTTTCTTCTTCTGATGCAGGTCCTCGCTTCTTGGAGCCCTCCTTCTTGGCGGCCCCAAGCCTCGCGGCGCGCTCCAGCGCTATTCGGTACCGGTCGACGTACTGCATGTTCTCCAGCTGCTCCACGGCCTCTTTTTCCTTGGTCTCTTCTTTCTCGAGCTCGCTGTCCTTCACGTCCTGCTGCTCCACCTCTGCGACGAACTCCTGGAATTGCTCCCAGTCCTGGTTCAGCTGCGTCTCCGCGAGCTGTTTCACGTCCACATTACGCGCCTTCGCGTCCGCGAGCGAGTCGTCAAAGAAGCCTGCGGGGATAGCTTTGCCAGCGTCAGCGCTCGCAGATCTAGTGTGCACATGCAGAGTACCAGGATTTTGGTCAGTATCAAAGGATAAATAGCGTCATGGCAAGTTGGTACCAAGAAGAGGTGGCAGACGTACCCGTTCAAACTGACCTGGACACTCTTGCCGTTGCTGGTCGCTGACGCTGCTGCAGTGCTGGCAGCAGCACCACCCGCTTTCTTTGCTGATGCTGCGCGCTTGTCGGTCTGTGCGCTCTGCGCCTTGCCCTTGGACTCCTTCATGAGCCGCCGCAGCTCATCCTGCCGCGACGCCATTGCTCACAAGATTTCCTTTTTTGCGATGCTCAAAGCAAAAAGGTGTTTGGCTCACAAAACGAGCTGAGCCGAGCCAAGCCACGCCGAGCCAAGAAAATACAATA
This sequence comes from Globisporangium viniferum, assembly GCA_023333705.1. NCBI lineage: Eukaryota > Oomycota > Peronosporomycetes > Pythiales > Pythiaceae > Globisporangium > Globisporangium viniferum. Next base: position 32,466 of record JAASFI010000112.1, on the reverse strand, counting down.
TAGAGGTTGGCTCTAATGAATTTAAGATGCTCAAATCAAGTCAGACGGAGAGCCTCTATACTGTATAGCTTTCTCCCCTTTTGACTTGCTTTTTGTAAGGTTGGGAGGCTCCCTCCCTATTTTATATAGAGGGAGTTTCCCAACCTTACAAAAAGCAAGACCTCAAAATGGAGCATGTGAAGCGCCACACTCACAACACCAGCTACCACCACAGGCGCGCATGTGAAGGCGCCATCAGTCAGTCTAGAGCTCTCCTCAGTGCAGCCGATGCCCTCCCTCATACTGTGCAGCCAAGCGCGTCACTCTCCAGGTGCGTGCGTCAGCCATCTCTGCATACGTTCGGTCTCTCTCTTTTTGGGGGGTTTATGGAAAGAAACTCGTGCGTTCTTTTTCGGCCCTTGCTCAATAATAATCCGCTCTGAACGTCTCGACAGGCAGCCTCAAATGCTATCTACCGCGCGTGTGTATCGTGCGAAGCGCCCGCAATATTTTAGAGCGATGAGGAAGGAGAAGAACAAGTAGAAGCCCCACAGAGAAGACGACGGTCGCCGGGTGCTGCTCAGATTCATAGAGACACAAAGAGAGCAAGCGCACGTTACACCCCTCACTCTCGATTTCTTCAACGCACCACAGCAACGCGTACTTACTCACACACGACACCACCAGCCGATACAAGATGGCGTACAAACACAGGAGCGCTGCTATTGCGCTGGTCACGCTCTGGTGGCGCTGCTGCTGGCTCGCCCTGCTCCCGCTTGCCAGGCGCGTCCTCGCGGTGGTGGACGTCGTCGCGCAGCTGCACCACCTCCAGCAACACCAAGCGGCGTCAGCATCAGTGTCAGCAGTAGGCGAGAAGATCATGCTGCAGAACGTCCCAGGGGTGCTCTCAAAGAGGCTCTCGGAGAAGCAGCTGCGCTGGCAGGGCCTCTCGCCCCTCCAGCAGCGCGCGCTGCTCTGGGACACGGGTCTCGTGCTCACATCAGAAGGCAGACTCGTGCAGGTGTTTGTGCCTTGTGGGAAGACCATGAGCCAGATCTTCCTACCAAAGGAGGCGTTCGAGTCGTCATCGCAGAAAAAGAAAGTGTGTGCGGTCGAGAGCTGTGCAGCCCACCCAAGCGTGCGCTTTGCGAGCGCCAATTGCTCAGTCCCAGCGGTACAGCGCATCGCCCAGTGTGCGATTGAAGAGGATGAAGAAGTGGTAGCCACTACAGTGGCAGCGTCGAACAGCTCGCTCTGGTCAGAAGACGGCGACATCGAGAGTATCCCGGATATTCGCGTATACAGGTACCAAATGTGGACAGCGACGAGCAGCATTGCGATCTCCAACTCTACCAGTAACAGCAGTAACAGCAGCAGCAGTGGAGGTGGTTCGATTTTAGTGTATGTGAAGAATGAGCCGACACCGATCCTGTTCACGATCAGCCAGCAGCAGACTGCAGAACCTGGTGGTGATAGGTGCTCTACCGGCGAGTCACTCTTCACCGCGCCGTGTACCCAACGAGTGGCTGCAAACCGAGACGAGTGGTGTGCGCCAGCGCGCGGTGGGTACTTGGATATCTGGCTCGATGCAGAGATCAATGCTTCTACAACTGGCGGTACAGCAACAGCAAACTCATCAACAGCAGCAGCCGGGATTTCCACTGCCAGTATCGTTTTGATCGTGTTGTCGGCCCTCGTTGTGGGGATGCTGACAGGTTTTGGCGCTGCTTGGCTGTATAGGAAAAAGCAGCAGCAGCTGCAGCGAGGCAAAGGGCTGACGGTGATGACCATGCGAGCGTCAGGCAGCGAGCACGAGTCTCCCGACGAGATTCCGACACTGTCGGGTGCCGAGTACCGCCAGTCGATCCCGCCGCTGCTCAGCAACCCAGCACAGCTGTTTGCAAACACGATGAGGGACGAAGCTGCGATGATGATGCTGACGACGACCAACAACAACAACAACAGCAACAACAACGCTCTGGGAAACAGCACACACAGCAGCGTCCTCCACGGCAGCGACATCGCGGCGCTAAACGAGTCGATTTGTCGGCGCTCGATCGAGATGTCGACTTTCTCCGCCGACCGCGTGCTCATGGGCAAGCGTGTCCAGTACGCGGAGATTACTTTCGAGAAGATGCTTGCGCGCGGAGCCAATGGAGAGGTGTGGAAAGGCGAGTTTGCTGGTCAGGTAGTCGCGATTAAGCAGCTTTTGCAGGAGAAACGGCACGACAAGAACGCGATCGAGCAGTTTGCCAAGGAGATTCGTCTGGCGTCGAGCTTGGAGCACCCGAACATTGTCAAGTTTGTCGGCTTTTCCTGGAAACGACTCTCGGACATGTGCACTGTGTCGGAGTTTATGGGCAAAGGCGATCTGTCGGACCTGATCAACTCGACGCTCAGCGGCAGGATGACGTGGAACCAGGAGAAGCTCTCGATCGCGATCGACATCGCGAACGCACTCGCGTACCTGCACTCGCTCGTGCCGCTGATCATCCATCGCGACCTGAAGTCGCTCAACGTACTGCTGAACGACAACCTGGATGCGAAGCTGAGCGACTTTGGGCTCAGCCGCACGCGCTCGTTCGAGGAGACGATGACGTGCGGCATTGGTACGCTGCTCTGGACCGCACCGGAGATCCTCCGCGGTGAGGTGTACACTGAGAAGGCGGATATCTTTTCTTATGGCATCGTGCTCTCGGAGCTCGACACGTGCCTGCCGCCGTATGCGCTGAACGACGAAGTGAGCAAGCAGCAACTCACGAGCATGCAGCTGATCAACTTGGTCGCGAAAGGACGCATCAAGCCCAAGTTCCGAGGCGATATCCCCGTGGCACTCGAGCGCCTGGCGACTTCCTGCGTCGCAGAGGATCCCGCGAAACGCCCGAACGCGATGCAGATCGTGCTCGCGCTCACGTCGAAAGTCATCTCGTCGCACGTGTCCAAGAGCTGAACAAGGGCGAGTTCAGCGCAGCTCAACCGAACTTCAGGTGCTACAAGTTCACGTGTGAGACGTAAGAAGTATTCCAGAGACCAGCTGATAAAAGAGCATCGTCAGACCAGAGAGCGCATTGCTGTTCGGAAAAGTCGCACGTGTGCGGTGCTGAATTTTGAGCTCGAAGAAGATCCTCTCATCCCATCGCAGACAACGACGGACGCCTGCCGATTGCTCCTCAACCAGTAAACTGTAGCAACCCATCTGAAATCTCGTTGTCCAGACGAAACATCGTATGGCTATATATCTCTAGGCAATGCCCACACAAGATGCAGGGTGGCCGTGTGAAGCACTAATAGGGATAATCGCAGACGTGTGCACCGTTCGCGCAAGCTTTTCTTTTTGCAATAGTACGCTTTTGCCCATGTACACCGCACTGCAATGATAACTCAGGAGAGGAGTGTACAGATACATATATCTATCTCTTCTCTCTGAGTTCTGCGAAGATATGAGTGACATGTGTGCAGGTGGGGTTGACACAAATTGCGTGTTGTGCTGGTGCTGCATTTGTTTCACACAATCAAAGGGATCTGCTGTATCCATCACAGCATGTCACTGTGTGTCACGTGACGCATTGTTGAAGCAGGTCACGAGTTTAATGAGGTATAATGTCCTATTATATGGGTTCCCGTCCCTAATTCCCTAATCGAAAGCCACTTGCGTCCCTGAAACAGCATAACATGCGCCTGAAAAGGAAAGGCGCTCGTCCTATCGCTTTTTCCGTTCAGACTGGCCAGCAAACAGTTGCACTTGTGCAATCAGGTCGGACAGTGGGACAGGGTTCCGATTTACCTCGGAAAACGCATGAAGCAATTGACTGCTTGTTATTATGAAGGCTAGCAGCATCTGATCATCCATACAATCCCCAGCATATTTTCATCTCGCACAATTATTGTCGATAATAAACAGGCAGTATTGCGTCATCGTGCAGGTTTGTACCGCCGCCGTTCTGCTCCCTCCGTTCTTTTTCTTCATTCCCACCTCTCTCCTTACAAACTGCAAGTCTAACAGAGTGTTGGTCTTTTGGTTTCCCTCGTTTCCCCTCTGATTCGGCAACTTTCTCCCTCAAGTCGCAACCAGCACCCGCGCCTTCCACACAACACACACAACACAACACAACACAACATCACTCTGAAAGAAGCCTCGAATCGAATAGAAGCGCTACCAGAAGAGACGATGGCGGCGCGCAGCGCGCTCTTCGTGCTGGTGGCGACGACGACGGCGCTAACAGCGGTGGTGCGCGGCGACGGCGACCTCGTGGGGAAATTCTACACGGCGGAGAAGAACGGACTGAGCGCGGATCTGCTCGCGATCACCGAGTCGCAGCTCTCGAGCGACGCCAAGAGCCGCCTGCGAGAGTATGGCTCGCTCCAGTGGGGGGTGCTCACAGGGCTGCAGCAACGCGCGGTTCTGTGGGACTCGGGGCTCGTGCTCACGTCCGACACGTCGCTGGTGCAGATCCTCACGACGTGCGCGCACACGATGAGCGACATCATGCTCGACTTACAGGTCGTCACGCAGCTCGTCACAGTGAACAACAGCAGCACGTGCACTATGTCCAAGTGCGGTGGGAACAGCCAGTTTCTCGAAAACTGTCCAACGGATGTGATCGCGACCTCGGCGCGGTGCGTTGTGGACACGTCGACGCTGGCGAAAGTGCAGACTTCGGAAGGCGCGTACTGGGCAGAAGACGGTGGGAGCGACGCGATTCCAGCCCCGATTGTGAGAGATCATACGACGTCAACTGCGGCGATCAAGCTTTACGCGATCCACATCACTGACAAGGCTTTCATCGGCACCAGGTCTTGTGAGCCGAATGGTCGAATCATTATCCCGTGTCGAGAGAAAACAGCGAGCGATACAAACCTCTGTACTCCAGCAAAGGGGCAGATGCTGGACGCGTGGCTGAGATATGCGTCAGTGCCGGCACCAGGTAATTTCTCAACGACGTCGACGACATTGATCGTGCTGCTCCTCGTGGCTTGCGTGGGGCTTGGCGGTGTGATTTTTTTCCTGATCAAGTACAAGATTTTCCGGAAATCAAGCGACTCGAGTGAGAATTCGCGGACGTCGAACCTGCTATCCCATGAACAGCTTCAAGGATCCACTCCGATGGATGTGTTTGCCCGCTCAGGAGGACGAGGAAGTCGCGGCGTTGATCCTACAGTTTCCAATGACGCACTCTGCTCCAAGTCTACGATTTTGCGCCGGTTTGTCGCAGACCCAGCCATCATCACGAAGCGCATCTCGGTTTCGCAGATAACCTTTCTGCGCGTCTTGTCCAAAGGAGGCAATGGTGAAGTCTGGCTTGGTCAGTACGAATCTCGGTACGTTGCGCTGAAATGTCTCTTGGCGTCGAAGCGAGAAGATATTTCTTCTCTCGAGCGGTTCACGGACGAGGTTCGACTCGCGTCAGTGCTGGAACACCCAAGGATCGTGGCTTTCTGTGGCGTGGCGTGGCAATCGCTGCTGCACCTGTGTGCTGTTACCGAATACCTTGAGAGAGGAGACTTGGAATCAGTGCTGGGTCAGTCAATCGCTGCCTCGCTGACCTGGGAGAAAGAGAAGCTGCTCATGTCGGTGGACATTGCGGAGGCGCTCGTGTATCTTCATTCGTTGGAGCCAGTGATTATTCATCGCGACTTGAAGTCCAAGAACGTGCTGCTCGATCGACATTTGCGTGCAAAACTGAGTGATTTCGGTCTCAGTCGAGAAACTTCGATGGAAGACACGATGACGAATGGCGTTGGAACTATTCTTTGGAGCGCACCCGAAGTCCTTGAAGGGAAGCGATACGACGAAAAAGCGGACATTTTCTCGTTTGGCATCGTGTTGTCTGAAATTGACACGTGCATGCTGCCGTACGGGTTCAACAAGGATCGCACCAAGAACAAGATGAAGAGCATGCAGATTGTGCATCTTGTGGCAGAAGGTAAGCTACTTCCAAGCTTCCGAGATGACTGCCCGCCTGCAATTGTTGAGCTAGCTCGAGAATGTCTGGAGCTGGATCCTGAGAAGCGACCGACGGCGATGGAAGTGGTGTACCGACTGCGTTCGAAAGTGTTTCCATTGCTGAACACCATTGACGAGGTCTAACAAGCGAACAAACCCAAGTCGCAGATGGTAAGATTTATCTATGATATGTATTCATCACTGAATAAAGGGAAAGCGCAGGGATGGATCGCCAATCTTTTGCGGTTTCCAATCGTCAAGCGATATCTAGTAAAACGAGAACGTGACACTCACCACGGTAGTTCTCATTAAGTGTAATTTAACGATCGTTTACAGGAACTTTGTGGTCTGTAAGCCACATGCATGTTTTCCCTGTCTGACGCTGTTCGTTCCTTGTCCAGCTGCTTGAAAGATGTTACAGGTGTCGAGTTCCAAGAAATTCAAGAATTTGACGCTCAAGGGGCAATCCAAACGTCGCCATCATCATCATCATCGCGAACTTGCCCAAGATCGACCAAGCGTCGCCGCAACCCATGGAGTGGACACAAATAAACTTGTCCCCGTCGAGTCCAGATGCGTGAACCACGAGCATAGTTGAAGAGTTGGTAGAATCACGTTGGGCATCAAATGAGCTCCTCCACGACCACGCCGGTCCAGCAACCAGTGCGTCCGATCAACACGAAGCAGCCCACACCTCCAAATGGAGGCTCCACTTCTCTAGCGAGTCCACGCACTGCGACCGCAGCCGGTGCGAAAGCGAGCCCTGACGCAGAGCGCAAGCGCAAATTGATTCGGTTGACCCCGATACTGAAGCAAGCCATCAAGGAGCAGCATTGCAGCGAGGAAGAACTCATCCAAGCCCTAGCGATCACAACTTTCACAGATGGGGAGTACGTGTACTGTCAGGGGCAAGCCGATCGCGAAGTATTCTTCATCGAGGAAGGAAAAGTGCTGATCACGCAGCGTCGAGCGGGCACGGCCCCCGCGCGAGTCGGCGCTCAGCGGCGATCTGTCCAGGAAGCAGAAATGGAGATCCAGATCATGACGTTTGAAGAGCTCGAGTACTTTGGAGAGATGGCGTTGCTGCAGAACGCGTGCCGCAAATCAAACGCGGTCACGAGTGGTGGTACAACGTGCATGGTGCTAAAAGAAGAGGATTTCCGAGTGCTTCTCGCACCGCTGCACCAACTGATGTTCTATCGATACTTCCTGTACTCGCACGCTGTTCTCGAGAAGGATCGACTATTCAAGGAGTTTTCGCCAGCGCAGCGCCAATACATCATCAACCACTGCAGCCTCGAGACGTTCCAGGACAACGACTACATCTGCCGGCAGGGCGAAGTTGACGATCGCTACTTCGTTCTCGCCGATGGCGAAGCAAATATTGTCGTCGACGAGTCGATCCTGAGTCCCTCGCAGTCGAGATCGAACTCGCTGCTCGGAGAAGTTGGGAGACATGGGAGCAGCACAAAGGTGATGGGGGCGATGATCGACATTGACAAGCGAGGAGACGGACGAGGAGGTCGCGTTCAGTCGTCGACAGTCGCGCAGAAATCGCTCTTCCAAGGGTTCGGAGAGATGGGACTGCTGGATAAGCCACGCACAGCGCATGTAGTCGCAAGGGGGAATCCGGTGGTATGCGTTGTCATCACGCGAAAAGATTACATTGCGGCAGGCCAGCTGATGAATAGTGCGATCGACGTAGACGCAGAATCGCTCCTGGCAACGACGCTTATCGAAGAATGGAATCTCGCGATCAACGCGCGCAACTTGCACCTGTCGAACCCGCAAGTCGCCCACTACCTCATCACATTTATCAAGAAGTTCAAGGCTGCGTATAACCAAAAGTTTATCGGGAGGACCATGTACCTGGACTTCTTACGGCGTCTGCACCAAGAGCCGCAACTCGGCGATGAATTCGAGTTCTTGTCGTCGCGAGTTACGTGGGACGCACCAGCTTCGTCGCTCAGCATCATCCGCTCCGAGTCTCGTCGCATCCTCTCATCTCCGCCATCGATGCGCACCCCTCCCGAGATGAGTTTCATTGGGAGAATGATCGAAAACACTGCGTTCCTGGACAAATTCGAGATGCCTGCGAACATCGACAAGCACAAAGTGGCTCGTCACCTCGGCAAGGTCATGGACTTCCTCAACATCGGCAAAGACATGTACTTGTTTCGCCAGGGCAAGATCGAGAGCAGGGCGTTCATGATTCTTCGCGGAAAGATCAACATTGTGAACGAAGATGTGAACTCGCTGCAAACTGTCAAGCACTACGAGGTGATCGCGACGCTCTCCGCTGGGGATTCGTTCGGCGAGTTGACACTCGTGACACGTCTGCAGCGCTCAGCGACTGCAATGGCGTCCTGCGATACAGATCTCCTGGTGCTGGATCGTGATCGTTTGCACATGATGATGGTGGCTTTACCTGGAGTAGCTGTTCGCCATGAGATGGTCGAAAGAGCCGAGTTCTTGTCGCGGCTCGATTTCTTCAAAGGCTGTGACTTTGGACAGTGCATCCGCGTTGCCCACGACATGCAGCAAATTATGTACGAGCCACACCACTTGTTTCTGAAGGAGTCCGTGCATCTGAGGACGCTTTACATCGTCAAGAGCGGCGAGATCGCAGTCTTTCTCAAGAAAACGGTTCCTGCGTCCACAATACCAGCGCTCACAAGCACGACGAGCAGCAGCCACAGCAGCAGCAGTTCGTCATCATCGCCAGCAGCAGCAGTTATAGCAGGAGCTCTAGTGCCAACGAAAACGGTTCTCGTTCGAGTCGCAACGATCGGTTCTCAAGAATTCTTTGGAGTTGCAATTGCATTCGCGAATATCACAGGCGCTCTCCCGCCCTCAACTAGTACCCAGGGCGGAACTACAGCTGCAAGTATTCAAGTCGGACTCCAGCCCCATAGCAGTGGTTTTGCGGCCTCGACACAGCAGCAACTGCAACAACATCCTCTTCACTCAGCTACCAGTCAAGCGGAGCTGGCAGCGACAGTGTACATGTGCTGTACGCGCGTCCAGGTGTTAGAACTATCGGAGCGTGGTTGGAGGCGACTGACGCCGCAGAGTCTTCACATTATCCGGAATTTGCTTCTCGAGCGGAATCGTTGGAACCACGACCTCGTCGAGACACAGAAGGATCCATCGTACTACCATGTTGATAAGCCGTGGCAAGTGCTCGCACGAGCAAACCCAGTCACAGGCAAGTTCGAGGAGCGCCAGAGTACACAGCTTGCGCGTCATTTGAGAGACAAGAAGCAGAATGCAACCAGTGCGTACGCGCTACTCTTCCCAGATGACGAGAGCAGGGAAACCTTCTCACCAGCAACAAATCGATCTCTCGTGTCCAGAGGCAGCCAGCCTAGTCGAGCAGAGCATTGCAGCTCAACACAGCAACCGCAACAATTTACCCCAATCAAGGCTTCGCCAGTATCGCCCAGACCCTTCTTCAACGGGCTGCCGGCAAACTCCAGCTTGGGTGGCTCTTTCGCAACAGGGTTCTCACCTGCAAGTATGACTTTGATCCCGCATCCGCCGTCGCCGAGCTCATGCTTGAGAAACCCTTCCACAGCAATTGCAGGAGTACCAGCAGCATCGTCTCCAATCCGCTCGGGGTCGCCAAATGCTCGTGATTTTGTGCGCATCCTATCACCGATCATCCCACAGCAATCTCAAGCTACTCCGGGTAGTCCCTGCAGATCACCTGGTCGAGCCGCAAAGTCGTCGCCCGGAAGAACTGAAGGCAGCAAAGCCGTGTTGCCAGGAGCAGAGGCGTTCGAGTCGATGTGGAAGCTGCAGCGGCGACCATCGCTTCATTGATAAGCCTAATCGTTCAAGCGCAACCTACGGTGCAAGTGTTTTACCAGTTCCTCCTCGCTTTGCATCAAAGAGCTGTTGTATGCGTTTTATCAGGCGACGACGATGGGATCTGACTCGCCCAAGCTCCAGTTGAAAGGTATGGACGTCTCCAAGGGAACAGATGAAGTCTCTCGCGTTTCTGGTGAAATCCATTATTCACTTGCTCTTCTCCAGGCGAAACCTATTCGGTCCTCATAGTTAAACTTGGGAGTTTCGTCAGCTGTCGAAATGCCAACAACATCTGCTGCCACAAGCGTCCAAGACGCTCACTGCTCCAAGATCCAAGTGCTCACGTACAGAGTGCTCTGGGACAGCATCACCAGCTTTATGGACGGACGACCCTTCCTCGTGCTGCAGTTCGAGCAAAAGTGCCTGCAGAGCGTGATCACGACCGTCGGAACGTTCGATCAGTTGCCGGAGCTGTACTTTGGCTTGCTGCCTCAGATGGCGATCGCAGAAGGTAACGAGAAGGTACTTGAAGCGCTGATCCAGGTACGCAAGAGGTCGCCGCTCGCTCGAGGCAACTGGATGTTTGCGCTTGATGGAGCTATGCTGTGTGCTGTCGAGTTTGATCGTCTGGACATTATCAAGTGGCTGTTTAAAGAAGTGTCGAGTGATCCAGCGTGGGAGTTTGAAGAAGGGTTGATGGACGTGGCACTTGCACACGCGAACTTCGAGATGGCGGACTGGCTCGTCGACCGCTACTACCCCAAATCGAGCGTTCGAGTGAGCAAGCATTGCATCGAGAGCCAAGCACGGCTGGGCAACGTTGCCGTCATTCAGTGGCTCTGCGAGAACGGATATTCGATTCCAAAGAGCGTTCTGCATGCGGCAATCTCCAATGGACATCTGAACGTGGTAGAGTGTCTACACGAAAGCGCCACTGGAGCGATGTGGACGCCCGATGCGATGGACATTGCAACGTCAAGAGGTCACCTGGAGATCGTGAGGTTCTCCACGAGCATCGCCAAGAAGGCTGCACGACTGGCACAATCGAGAACGCAGCGTCAAATGGGCATGCTGGCGTTGTCGCATTTCTACTGTCCACCTACCCCGAGCTGTCCTCGGACGACACGCTGAGTGAAGCTGCGCGCACGGGCAACGCAGTTTTGGTGCGTGCTCTGTGCAAGTTGTCGAGTAAGGGCTGCCTCTTTGATGCTCGGAAAGCTGCTGCAGCAGCAGAAGGAGCAAATCACAAGATCGTGGTGGAGATTCTGAACTCGTGCATCTCGAAACGAATACGCGCGTGCAGCATCGACAAGCACTTTCGCAACGACACGCGCCGGTGCCAGCGAGTCGACCAGCGACGCGCTATGGTGCAGAATAAGAAGACGCTTGCGTGAATCCATCTAAGTCTAGCGCGCGCAACCGAACTCCAGTATGACGCTGCGCTTTCGATCAATTCTGTGGCTTCACTTTGGCTTCATATTAATAGACAGGGACAAGTCTTGCATTTGAGGTTGGCTTTTGCTTCAGAAGAACGCTGATGATTGAGTTCTTTTTTACCAGGGAAAGTTGATGGCAGCCTCGACTCATGATAGCGGCACTAATGACGATGTGCTGCAGCTCTCCGGTCGCCACGCCGCGACGTATTGGCTCTTCAGCCATTTGGAAGGGCTCCGGCATGTTCCAGTTCTTGAGACCGCGCTCTTCGACTGTGAGGGTGTCCTGGAAGCGTGGCTGTTAACAGATGCAAGCAAGAAGAAGGCGAAGAACCAGGTTTGCTCTATTCTACTATTCTACTGCCAAACAACAAGGTGTTAAGACTCACGCAGCCAAGGTTCTCATGTATCTGAATTGTGTGTGTTTGTTGTTGGTCATTAGGAGTCCGAGTATCGAGTTGCGCGACGAGAGTTTCTCGAGACCAACGTGCTGCGTCTTGAGGCGCATCTCCAGGTGAAGAAGATCCAAAACTTCTGAGACTTTAAGCCAAGGAGGTCTCAACTCTATTTCGTTGTCACTTTTCTTGCTAGGATTTGGCGCGAGAGAGACACAGCGAGGTCGTCGCTGTGCAGCTAAACAACTTTCCTGTGTACCTGAATGAGTCGGACTTGGACTCGCTCATCCGGATGTTGTGCTCACGGGAGATCGCGATGAACGCGCCAGAGCCTGACCTAAGCATCCCGCGTGAGTTTCCAGAAAGTGAAGGCGGTGGCAATTTTTGCATCCAGGAGTTCGTCAATCCGAGCAGAGTCAAGCACACCGTTGTGCGCTTTCAGCACGCGTCGATTCTGATTTCACGAAGACCTGACGATGAAAGAGACGATGACGAGGGAGTCCGTAGAGTGTCTGAAGCATCTTTGGATCTCCATGACGGTCGGTTTTCGTTCACAGCTCGAGACTGGAGATCAGATACCCCGCAACCGACTCAAGATTGCGATGATATTGACGGTGACAGCAGAGTCGATACAAAACTGCAGGCTCGCGCGCAAAAGCTCGTGTAGCATCTGCTGACGCACCTGCACGTGTTCTTCGGACTTCGATGTCTCGATCTCACGCTCGAGTTTGTCCACGAGCAGCGCCGCGACAGACTCTACTTGGTAGGAGCTCAATACATCCAAGTACAAACGGTTTCCCACACGCGCTCCCGTCAGAATCAGCTTCCAAACACCTCTACTGCCTTGATGAAGAATCGCAATGGCTCAAAATCCAAACGTTTGAAGCAAAAACCGCAGACCTCAAGCAACCAGTTCCATTCAAGCAGCAGTAGTCCTAGAAGAGCGGACGAGCTCACCTCAGAGCTCGAGAAGCTTCAACGACAGCAACCACTGCCACCAACGCATGTCAACTATCGCGTTTGCCGCCAATGCCGAGCCAACGCTGACGTCGATCTCGCAAGGGAGCTCATGAAGAAGCAGACTCTGCTGCGAGGCGTTCTCACCAAGTACCAGTCAGTCCAGGAACAGAACGCAGCGATGGAGAAGAGCAACGCGGAGTGTCAAGAGCTCCTCGAGCACCAACGCCAAACGGTCTTGGAGCTGCAGCGAGAACTCGATCGTCTTCGTTCTGCTTCGCAGGAACAAGATATCCAAGCACTGGAGCTGAAGCAAGAGAACTCGAGTCTTCAGACACGACTCACGGACGCTGCTGACGAGATCAAGACTGTGAATATGAAACTTGAGGTCGCTGAGGAGCGCGTCTTGCAAGCCGCAGCGCTTCAAACCCAAGCTGCTTCACTGGGCAACGACGACACAAAGCACAAAATCCGTGATTGGGAGCTGAAAAACGCGCACCTGGAAGCACAATTCGAGCAGCTGCAGCGAGAACTGGAGCGCAACCAGCAGACGCTGCGCAAACTGCAGACCAAGTACGAAGAAGTGCGCGCGGACCGCGACGAGCTCCGTTTCCAACGGCGCTTCGTGTGCCGCAAGCTCGTCGATATCAAAGAACCCGGTGTCGCTCCACCGCAACGCATCGCTGGAGGCTACCGGTCGTACCCAACACCGTCGGATAACAACGTGCGCGATGTCGTAAAATGGCTCGTCGACTACGATGCCAAGCGAATCTTGATCGAAGCCCAGAAGAAGAAAACGTCGTCGGTCGGCAAACGCTTGAAGCTCAAGCTGGAGCTCATGCGCTTGCTCGGGTCTCCAAAGAAACGTAAGAGCACTGCGGCAGTCACTGATGGCTCCGGGGTAGGCTCCGCATCTCCATCTCCACATCGAAAGTCACGGTCGCCGTCAAAATGGTCGCCCACGCGCTTGAGAAGCAGCAGGTTCGGCATCGATCCTTCTTCTTTGTCATCAGAGAGCTTACTGGCACGATCTCCTGGAGATAGACTCGGATCCAGAGCTGCCGAGATGACCTTGGTCGAAGAAGCCATTCTCACGAGGCGTGAGTGAGTACAAATAGCGATGATTGATAGATGCGTGCGAGCAAAGCAAAGCAAACAAAACAGACACCATACATGTATACAGCAAGCACGGTGATGCAACTTCACCACTCGTGCATATTAAAAAAAAGCAACGCAAAGAAATGCTAATGGAAGTAAATGAGGGAGGGTACAGGAATACAGGAGCAGGCAGGAAACAGTCAGCAAACCAACACCCACACCCACTCTGTTTACCACTGCAGCTCCGCTGGGAGGTACTTCTCCGTGAGCGCCAGGTAGTACGGCATGCTTTTCTCCGGCACGACGCTCTTCATCGCTGCGTCCGAGACCGAGTTGTACATCTCCAGCGACCGGAGCCACTCTTTCGTCTCAAAGTCCTGCGGCGTGCACAGGTCGTCGTAGCTGTCGTGCGCGTGCCATGCCTTGAGCGACCAGAGGCGGATCGCCTGCAGCGCCTCAGTTGGCAACGTCGACTTGTTGAACTCGAGCACGCGGAAGAGGTACTCGTCTGGCGTCCAGGGTAGTGTCGCACCGTCCATGCCGCTCTGTGATGAAGTGGTCGCATTGTTGGTCTTGGCAGCGTTACAATGGTCAGTGTTGAGCTCACTGAGCTCCGAGAAGCCGACGCTCTCAGGGATGGTCGAGCCAAGCACCCACGTTGAGTTCTTCACGAGCCACTCCTCCGCCGAGATGCTGCGCAGCGCAGCATTGTCTTCGTCCATCCAGCACAAGAACAGCATGCCCAGCGCACGCCTAATGAACACACAGTAAACACATTTATCGTCAGCCAAAACATCCACCCGTAGCGTCAACAAGGTTGTGCGTCTACTTACAAGAAGACCGCGAGCTGCAGCCAGTCTGGGTGTCCGTCTTCGCGCACCGCCTCGGCGGTTGCGAGCATGTGCTTGATCACCCAGCTCTCACTGGCGTCTGCGTCGCCATTCAGACGCATCACGAGCTTGCACGCGTCTGCGATCGAGAGCGTCGCGTGCTGGAAGTCGCCGTATTTCGAAACTTGCTGCTTCACAAACTCCAACGTCTGGTACTTGCGCATGATCTTGGCAAAGAGCGGCTTCGCGTCCGCCTTGTTGCACACGAGCGACATGATGTCGCCGCCGTCCCAGGGCACCGGCACTTGCGACGACATCACTTTCTTCTCGTCTTGGTCGATGCACAAGTAACTCCCGTGGAAGTTCTTCAACGCGATCCCACCAGCGCTTTCAACGGATGGCGATGGTGGTGGGGATGCGTCTGGGTTACTCTCAATGCTGCTGCTGTGGTGCGGCACGACTTGGAACGTCTCCCAGGTCGAGTTCAGCTGTCGGTCTGCGAGGATGTTGCCGCTCTCTTCCACGCAGAGAAATTTGCCGTGCACGCTGCGCAGGAAGATCTCGCCGTTCGCACCGAGCAGCGTCTGCCAGAGCGACTCCGGGTTGCTCTTCTCGTCCTTGCGCGCCTCGATCGCGCCGTCTTCTGACGCCACGAGGCACGTGCCGTCCGAGGTTTTGAGCGTCAGCATGCAGAACCATTTGATGCTCGAGGACGCGCTGGGCTGCACGGGGAAGAACGAGCGCGTCGCGAACGGCAGCATCATCGGCACTTTGCGGAAGCACTCCGTGTCGTTGTACAGGAACAGCACCTTGGCGTCCGGCTTGGTGTGGAAGCCCCAGTTCTCATACAGCCCGACCAACTTGCCGTGTCTAGAGTCAACAACATTCAAGAGCACAGTGAGATTATGAGCCAATGATACTGTAGCCGATGCCATAGTAGTGACAGGTACCCTAATGTACCTCTTGGTGTCTTCTTCGGCTTCGAGGTGGAGCTCCTTGATACCGAGCTCCTTGAGCGTCGAGAGACACGCGTGGTAGAGGATGCGCGCGAGTCCGTAGCCGCGCCACTCCTTGTTGATCACGATCGACTTGACGTGCGCCGTCGCGTCCTTCTCGAGCGTGAAGATGAGCTTGCCGATGCACCCGCGGCGTGACGCTAACATACACACGAACGTATTAGACCCCACGCGTAGCGCACCTACAAAACAAAACTACCTGCTACCACCAAATAAACCTCAGCACCTTTGCCTAATACGCATGCATAAATGGCACCAGACCTGTGAAGAGCACCCAGCGGAGCTCCTTGGTCTTGAGATCGTGCGTGAACTCGAGGCGGAAGCGCGCGGGGTCGCGCCAGAACGCCTCCGTCACGCTCGCGCGCGCACCGAGCGGCAGCACCAGCGCGCCGTCTTGCCCTTTTTGCTGTCCCTGCAGTCGGTAAGCTGCGGAGGTGGTCATGATGCCCCCGCTCGCAGCGTCTTCTTCTTCTACTTGTCGTCGTCTCTCTTACTGGTGATGATGGCGTTCAGCGCATTTCCGGTTATAAAAAGGGTTGTGTGTGTGTTGTGGGCGAGTTGAACATCGGGGACTTTTTGGAGAGAACAGGAGGTTTTATTGGCTGGTGCCACTTACTAAAAGATAATCCAAGTCAGTGCATTTTAAGTCGACACTCGTAACACAGTACATGTTAAGTCGACGCTCGTAAAACAGTACATTGGTTTTGAAAACCAAGTACAGCTAACTTAAATCAGTGCAAGATTATACCCGAAACCACACCCTGTACACCACAGATTTTCTGTGAATATTATGATTGGTTACTTTGCTGAAGGACGAGCGAGCAACAACCGATTCCTGCGACGTGTGACGAAGTCCATGCGGCGTGTCAACTCAAAAAGATCACTCAGTCGACCAGCTTCACCCACAACACCAAACTCGAAAGCCTCTCAGTCCGACCCCCACTGTTGCCGCTGCAGCTATTCGCCGAGTGACTCACTCCATGACTCCCCCCCAGACCTTCGGTCTTTAAATACCCCCGCATTGCTGGTGATGACACGATCCATTTAATTAGGACACACGTGGCCGCGTTTCCATTTATGGATCGCTATTCTATTTGTCACGTTGCCAGCATTGCGCAGTGCACCACCACTCACTTGCCCAAGCCTTAGTGCTGGTCTGCTACTGCCTTGCGTGTGTGAATGTCCACCTGCTGCTTCACGCAATATTCTCAGAGCCTGAGCGTTGATGACGTCCACTGGCACGTCGGACTTTGTGGCGCTCTTCTACCGCCAGTTCAGCGATGGCGTCGTGACGCCCCAGCTAGTGTGTCCTCCAGTTCTCTACTGTTATCACACGCTGTCAGCGAGCGCCTCGAGGCGCATCAACTCCAGTTCGAGACGCTGCCGGGGCTGCTGCAGCGCGCGCTGCTCTGGAACGCGGGACTTGCCTTCGCAGGTGGCGATACGGACGACAGCTCGCAGCTCGTGCAAATCTGGACGCGATGCGATTCCTCAATGGCTGACATTGCGATCCACCCGCAAGAGTTTGCCCAGACGCCAATGCCTCCTTCATGCACAATCGAGAGTTGCTCACCAACAGGAAGAGGCGGTGGCTCATCGGAGGTGGCAGCTTTCATCTCGCAATGCGACCAGAAAGCGATCAACCCGCTGATCAAATGCGCCATTTCGGAAGCAACTCCAACAGGTATCCCAGTCCTCTCGAACGCATCGATTTGGTCGCACGAGAGCCCGTCGGACCTGGAAGCGAGGGTCCCAAGCTTTAGCGTGCTCGCCGTCGCGATGGACCTGTTCATCGACCGCAAGCTGCGCAACATCCGCACGGCCGCGGTCCCGTCGCTCGACAGCGCCAACATGGACATCACCGAGCAGTCGGTGCAGCAGAGCGTCGTCTCGGGGTGGTTCAGCGCGCGGTCCTCGACTGGATAAGCTCACAGAGGACACACACAAAGAGGAAGAGAGAGAGAGAGTGCAAGCAGCCGTGTTACAAGATATAAAAAATGGTCCGTCCTTGGTGGATGGACCTGGACAAGCGGCGCGTCTAAGTAAGTCAGCTTGCAGCGAGAATACTCATGCGTCAATGACGCTTCGCGTGGTCGGGAAGTCTTCGTTGACCTCGCTGGACGCCGCGTACACCATTATGCCGCCGCCGCCGCTCTTCCGTGCGAACGCGTTCCACTGCGCGACGACCGCAGCGCTTGGCCCGGGGCCGTACGCGCACGATTTCTCGGTGCAGATGCCGATCGTGGCTTTCGAGAAATCGCCGTTGAGCTGTGCTTGCCAGTCCACAAACGTTGTTGTGAGCGCTTTCTCGTAGATCCCCGCGGCGGCCGTCGCGTCCTGGTTCACGTTGTACGCCATGATGTTGATCCAGTCGACGTGCGGCAGGATCTCTTTGGGGAAGCAGCGGGAGTACGCGGCCACCGCCTCGTTCGTGCAGTACGACGGCTCGCCCTCGTTGAAGTACGCGTCATAGGTGAGCACGAGCTTGCTGTCGTAGTGGCGCAGCGCGGTGCTGGTCGCCTTGACGAACGCGAGCACGCGCGCGGCGTCAAACTCGGCGCCGACCGTCTCGTCGTCAATGTCGATGCCGTCAAAGTCGAACTTCTTCACGAGCGACACGGCGGACGCTGCAAACGCGTCCGAATCCACCACGGCCGACAGGTTCTTGTTGTTCGTCGAGCCGCCAATAGCTCCGATCGACTGGATACACTTGCTAATAGATATCGAGAATAAAAATCAAGGACAAGGTTAGGACGAGATAGGACAGACAACACATCGAGGACAATAGGACAACAAGACACTGGATTGCTCGCGCACTCACCTTCGCAAAGACTTGACGCAGCTCTTGATGTACGCGTCGCTGTTCTGAAAACTGGGCACGACGGCGCCGTCCGCGACGAGCGCAAAGCCCCAGACGATGTGCGTCACGCCCACGGGCACTTTCTCGCAGCCGTCCACTTCGCTCTGCCAGAACACAACCGTGCGCTCGGCAGGTGTAATCGTCGGGCACGACGACGGCCTCTCGCCTGCAGAGCTGGAAGTTGTGGTGCCAGTGCTGCCACTGGCGTTGCTGGTAGTCGTGTCTGTGGACGGCGCCGTTGTGGCGCTGGCGCTGTCGCTGGACGAAGCTGCTGTGCTGCTGTCGTTCTCCTTGTTGTTGTTCGCCTTCAGCGTCACCGCGACAATCGCGATGATCGTGCCGAGCACCACCACTACCCATAGCCAATCCACACGCGCATGCACATCCAGTTAACATCAACAACATCAGCACAGAGCCAACGAAAAAGTAAAAAAGCACACACACGTACGCGCGATGAGCGGGAGGAAGTGCTTGGCGCGCTTGCTGCGCGGCGGCTTGTGCGATCCGTAGTGCTCAAAGTCGTCGCTGCCCGCGTGCATGTAGTAGCTCTCGTTCACGCCGCCGCTGGTGCTGCCGCTCGCCGCGGCGCCGCTGCGATACTGCTGGTTGTTGGGATAGCTCATCGCGGCAATGTAGAAGAGATACGCTCAGGGGCGTGTGCTGTGTGCTCTTGGGCTGAAGAAAGCGCGAGTGGGCGGCTACACATCATGTGCATGTGGCTGCCAGCTGCCACATGCAGCCTCTCCGAATCTGTGAAGCTCTCTGCCATTTTGTTCTGCCATTTTGTTCTGCCACTTTGTTCCAGGATGTGTTTCCCTCGTTGTTGCTAAGTAAGAAAATTGCTTTCCCGTGCGAGCGGACGAGGGACGTTTGTCCCGCGTCCGCTCATTTTCATTCGGGAATTTCCCATTTTAACGGGTGGTTGGCTCGCAGCCAGGAAAAACTCTCGTAGTAGATACCATTATGAAGAGTTTTTGGCAAACCCCACAGTGGACAAGGCGAATTTGGGAATTTCGAGGTTAAGGACAGCTGTCTTTAAACAGAGGTCAATTTCTCTCCCGCGAAAACAGATGTTAAGAGACACACAAT
Source organism: Globisporangium viniferum (assembly GCA_023333705.1). Taxonomy (NCBI): domain Eukaryota; phylum Oomycota; class Peronosporomycetes; order Pythiales; family Pythiaceae; genus Globisporangium; species Globisporangium viniferum. Next base: position 13,052 of record JAASFI010000112.1, on the reverse strand, counting down.
GTTATACCCGACTCTTGATTTTCGATGCCGTAAAAGAGTGATTCTCATTTCACACCATGATTTTTAACTTTGCAAATGGCAGTATTTATATACAGAAACATATATGTTACAGAACGCGATCCAGACTGATCACCACTCTCTCCTGCTGCTGCTGTTGGCTGTGTGGGCCACCACCATCACGTGCTGAGGCTTACACTGCCATCATCCTCATGGCGTCTCCTCCAACACCACCAGCCGTCTCTTCATCACCGTCATGGTCGGCATCTTCCGCCAGCAACGCCTGCGCGCCAGCGTTCGTCTTTGCAAACCCGTAGCTGCTGCTGCCCGCCATCACCCCACCTCCTCGCTTCTGCCTGCGAATGATGGTCTGGTACCTCTCGAGTCCCTGTTGTACGAGGATCTCACCTTTGGCGATCTGCGCCTCGTGCTCCAAGTTCCCCAGGATCACTTGCTCGTACTGGTCGATGCCCAGCTTCTTCATCACGTGCGCGTAGCCGTTGCCCAGCGTGAACGCGACGAGCAGCACCATCAGGATCGGCGCGTACACGGAGAAGTCGCGGCCAAACACGTGCACGATCTGCATGTTCTCAAAGAGCTTGGAGAACGCCGTGCGGTCCGCGAGCTTGCGGTCGTTGAGCAGCAGCAGAAAATTGTATCCGATCGCGAATTGCAGCCGGCACTGGTAGATCGACGTCTTGAGCAGACTGAGGTCCGTCGAGTTGTGGTGGTGGCGCAGCGCGAACTTCCCAAACACGCGCAGCTTGAAGAGACTCGAGTACGAACACAGCACCATGTACAGCAGTACGAGGAACGCGACGAGCTCCGAGGCATTCGCACCCCACTCGTGGGAGAACGCGCGGAACAGTGTGGCCGAGGAGCTCGAGATCCCCATGGTGAGCTCGCCCCAGATGATGCAGAACGACGCCAGGCCCGTGACGCACGCGCAGCAGATCGAGACCGGCGCCATCGCCAAGCGGTGCAGCTGATACTTTGCTGAGACGAACAGATTCCTCGCTTGGTTGAGCATCGATGTGGAGGGAAAGAGATTCGCTGGTGGGGGTTCTCGCTTCATTGCGCGGTCCTGGAGAAGCTCCGCCTGGATGCAGAGCTCGACCCACGTTTGCTCGGAGCGCCGATGATCCGCGCTTGCGAGGAGAACCTGGCGATGCAGATCCACTACTTCCCGCAGCGAGGGTGCTCTGGAAGAAGATGAGAATGGCGATCCAGTGACTGTCGTGCGTCTGCTCGTTCTCCGATCGCGCTTGTAGGTGCTCCATGATGAACTGCCGCTGTTGCTGCCGTCGTGGTCGACCATGTCTTTCACTTGCAACAGACACGTCTTGACGAACTGCATGTCGCTCGTGAGGATGATTGCGACGCCCTCGGCGTGAAGCATGCGCTCGTAGCAGTCGTGCACCGCGCCGACGACGTCTTCGTGCTGGAAAATCGCCTCCATGCGCTCCTCATGCACCTGCACCGCCCTGAAGTGCAGTTCCTTTAGCCGACTTTCGGGAAAGCGCAGCGTCCAGAAGCTCCGTGGGATATCCGCGAGTCCATATCCAAGCAGCGAGATGAGCCACAGCAGCCCGTAGGTGTTGCTCGACGCCATTGCGAGCCCAACGAGTCCGTACATGGAGAAATGGCCGACGAACACCAGGTACACCACGACGATGCCGCACACTGTCGCGAGGATCGTCCAGTGGAACACCAGGCGCTTGAGCGAGCTTATGATGCGCTGGTTGAGCAGGAACTCGCCGTTCTGGCAGAATTCGGCCAGGAACGGCAGCACGAGCCAGCTCAGCAGGAACGTCAGCCAGTAAAGCACCTCCCACTCCCACAGGTACGTTGGTGATCGGTCAGACTTGTCACTCGATACTCCAGATGCGGATGCACTGCTTGAATGCCCTGAAGCTGATGACGCAGGCTGGTTGACCACCATGGGAAAGCCATTCTGCACGAGGTCCATGGGCAGCAGCAGCAAGCCGAGAAAGCCGAGCGACCAGCTGAGGAACACTGCGCAGTGCACCGTGGGCGTCACGTGTGGGTCCTTGTACTGGCCCAGCAGCCACCACATGAAACCGAGCAGCCCCGAGAGTTGCACGAGCGTCACCAGCAGTGCCATCACGACCAAGCGGGTTGTGCTGCGAGGTTGACTGAGAGAGTGTGATGGAATCCTCTCACTGTTTGCTGCTGCTGTTGAGCTGTACTGCTGTTGGAGAATCGAAAGTGACTGTTCAGTTAAGCGGCAATCAGCTAAATGACTACTTAGTACCGTAGAATGTAAAACAACGCCATGCACAATGTAACTTGAGTGCAGTATGCAAAGCACCGGCCACCTCAGGGTCCGGAGCGGAGTTGGCCCATGCGCTGTCATCGGCACCAAAAAAACTTACGAATTGGCAACTCAAGATGTATATTGATGTACAGGCACAGGAGTGGTAGCTACACGCAGAGTATATTGAGCTCATGGAAGTACGATTCAAGGCTTTGTCAATCAGAGCCGTCAAGACCCAGCGGCTCTCGTTTGGCGAGGCGTTTGGCGTGCTCGGAATGCCCATGCTCGCCGTCCTGCTGGTCTGCATCATCTGGACAAGCTGGCTGGTCCTACTCGCGTGCGCGTCGAGCTGGGCCGCGAACTACCCCATGAACACCGAGGAGTTCGACGAAGGCAACTTCTGGCTCATCGTTGAGGCCAAGTCGTGGATAAAAGCACTCAGTCTCGCAGGGCTGGGTCTCGTTGCGCTCTGACACGTGTACGTGTTGCTGAAAATGGCGATCTGGAGAACTCATATTGCGGTTATACCAGAGAGCTGCGATTCGAGGCGCATCAAGCTGTGGGAGGCATGCAAACAGCTCATCCAGATTCCGCAAGCGTGGAAGCGCACCGAGGTCTTCACTCTCTAGCAGGATCTGACGGGATTCAGCGACTCCAAGCGAAAGTTCTGGGTACGGCTACCTCTGAATCAACAAACTGCGAGGATTGCCACTGATCAATAAGCCCTTGCTGGTTGCTTAGCCTCCCCGAAAACCTCTTTCAGGACATGCACGACCTGACGCTGCTTCATCTGGGCGTCCACCCCCAGCTCACGAAGCTCCCGTCGTTCCATGGACTCTCGGGTCGTCTACGCGATGCAGCTTTGCTGCAACGAGTTCCTAGGTACCTGCGACCTAACGCACCCGTACTGTGTCCCAAACGCGAAACTCCATCGCCCGCAAGCAACTTGCATTCGAGACGACCAGGATCGCGCGACAGCAGCGACAAGGCAGATCATTCAAGAACACACCGCATCTGTGCGCCAGGTCTCCAGTGTCGCGGTCAAAGAGGAGCTGACCAAGGCGAACGTCGACATGTGCGCTGATATTCGTTTCCGTCAATGCGCGATCCCCACTGGCGGCGTGTCACCCTCTGGTGGCTCGCCAATTCTGACCGCAGGCATCTGTGTGAATACGCGCATGCAGTCTGAATCCGTACTGGGTCGTGGCCCGAAAGCTGCAGATCCAGCGCAAGGTTAGCGCGAAATGTGACCCCGTCGTCGAGGCATGGCTGGGATGCACTTGCTTGATGCAAGCAAAGGGCTGCACCTATGTGTCTATCTATCTACAATTACGAAAATCTGGACCCGAAGAGTGTTTGCGCTCATTGGATTGTCCCCCTCGCTGCACTCATCGTTGAGGCAGCTCGCCTGAGGAACGGAAATACTCGGGTTCGACGTGCAATAGGGATGCGTCAGGTTGCAGGAGGACGTAGCGCCGAGAAACCCATTGCAGCAAAGCTGCACCGGATACACCACTGCAACCCTGCGCAAGTTCTCTAGCAGCGCCACGTCCGGGAGACCTGAGAGAGCTGGGAGGTATACTAGGTCCAGTCGCTCGAGGCTCACTAGCGGCTCGAAAAGGGGCAACTCGGTGACGGAAAACAAGTACGCGAGCATCACTCGCTTCAAGCTCGCGAGTCCTTGAAACGACGGGAGTCTCGCGAGTTGTGTGTGGACGCCGATCTGGAGCCGCGCCAGGTCATGCATGGTATTGAAGAGATCGTCGCAGGTTGGCAAGCCCAAACCGCCCTTCTAGATGCCCAGCGTACGAGAGATCGTTACCCGGGTTGTAGACGAACAAGTAGTAAATACAAGAGTGAAGGAGCTATCGAACATACAAATACTGAAGCTCCGTGAACCGAGCTGCCCAGGATGGGACCGTCGTGGTCTGCATGTACATGAGCGTGCTGTCAAGAGAGGGTACATAAGAATCCAAGGGGATCAGGACGTTTAAGATGCATAGACCTGGTGGTGCGAGCCAAGTTCAAAATTCAGTCAAGATGGATAGCGTCGTGGGGCAACTTCCATGTGCCTCATGTAGATGCAGTTCCCCAGTTTTTCCGGCAATGCCTCAACCTTCCGATTGATCAGCTGCAGCACGCGCAGGTCGCCGGCCTTTGCGAGTTGCTGCACAGTCACGGTCTTGTCGAGTGGATGCATCCACTGCTCGTAGGTCCTCAGCTCCTTGTCCGCGTCGACCAGGATCAGGCACGGGTAGGAATTGCCGACAGAGGAGGTACCCCATCGATACGCGTACATCACACACTCAAGGTAGGTTGTACACGCAGAAGCGGATGTGGTGGTCACTACCACCACGAGGATGCCAAAGAACATGAATGGCAGCGCGATTATCCGTGGGGCTCCTCGCTTTTCGTCCGCAGGCAGAGCCTCGAGTCGATGACTCACTTGCATCTCAACGACTCGCTTAAGCCGGTAGCAGAACGAGAGGTTCATGCCGATCCGGAGCAGAAAATCAGTCACGCTCAGGATGCGAAGCGAGTCAAAGTTGGTGAGGAAGAGGAAGATCTCGGACGGGTTGGTCGCAAGGCGTGACTGGCGCGACTGGCGCTCGAAGCTGCCCACAGGGAACACTTAGTTGTTGATCTGCAGCGCCTCGCGGTCAAAGTCAAAGTTGGCGTAGCTGTACGCGAGCACGACGATCGGGGTGATCACTGCAACAAGCAGATCGAACCTAGGGAGAGCTGTTTTTAGCGACCATGAAACCCGAAACGACATCAACGAACACGATTGTGTCACGTCGCGCGTAATTATTGCCATCGGCAGCAGCAAGTCAAAGCTAAAGGAAGGAGAGACTCAGTACTGCAGTAGGCTCTGCCATTAGTGGCGTGCAACCAGCATCTCCAGTGGTCGACGATTCTCCGATGAGTCTCCTGGCTCGACCTGGACTCTCAGTCTGTGTCAGTAGCGCTGATGACCCCTCGTTTTCGATTGGATGAGTGTCAACGCATCTATCACCGCCTCGGGCGTGAGTGACGGTCATGCACCTTTTACAATGAGTACCTACTGTACAAGACATTTAGTGCAGCTACAACAAGGATTATAACTACCTTGAAATTAAAGCTCAACAAAGATGCACATATTTTACGTTATATACAAGGGTAAAAATAATAGGATCAAAAGATAGCACTGATCCCATCACCCAGCAAAATATTCTGTGTGGCCACCACCGCATTTGCCGACGGACTCCCACACAACACAGCACACAGCCACCTCCCTACCTGATAGACAGCATGAAGGTCGAGGGCACGTTCACGGCGCTCGTGACGCCGTTCACGCCCGACGGACTCCAGGTCGACTACGAGAAGCTCCGCGAGCTCACCGAGTGGCAGATCCAGGCGGGCGTCAATGGACTGGTCGTGGTACGTATGCATCAAGACTTTACCTTTTTCCCTGGGCATCATGCTTTACTGCATGATTGGTACTGGAGTAGACGCTAACTGAGCTCGTGGGGATGCCTCACAGTTGGGCTCGACGGGCGAGCACCAGGCGGTGACGTTCGACGAGCGCATGCGCATCATCCACGAGGTCGTGAACATCACGAACAAGCGCGTGCCGGTGGTCGTGGGCACGGGCTCCAACAGCACGGCGACTGCGATCACGCTCACGCAGGCCGCGAAAGACGCCGGTGCGGACGGGTGCATGGTCGTGTCCCCCTACTACAACACGCCCACGCAGCGAGGACTCTACGAGCACTTCAAGGCGGTGGCGCAGGTGGGACTCCCCGTGATCCTGTACAACAATCCGGGTCGTGCGATGGTCAATATTGAGCCTGAGACGGTAGCAAAGCTAGCGAAAGTGCCGGGGATCGTCGCGATCAAGGACGCCACGGGAGGGCTGGACCAGGCGATCGAGATCTCGGCGCTCTGCGACCTCACGATCTTCTGTGGCGAAGACCTGCTCGCGCTCCCGATGATGGCGATCGGTGCCACGGGCGTCATGAGCATCCTCTCCAACGTCGGTACGCGCCACTCGCAGGATACAACAGCAGAAGACGGGGGTTGTTTTCCCCATAGCCGCGCTGTGTCCGTGTGTCTCCACTCATTGCATCCACCGAACTTGTGTCCTTGAAAACATGTATGTGCTGTTTGTTATAGCTCCAGAGCGAGTGGTGGCGCTCACGAACGCAGCGATGCAAGGCGACTATGCGACGGCGCGCAAAGCCCACCTCGAAAACGTACGTACTACTCATTACCTGCCGCTCAAATGTTGTTGCCTGTTTGCTCACGTGCTTCTGTGCTGTTGGGTGTGGTGGCCGTGTAACCACCACTGCGCTCTTTGTCGCAGCTCTTCCTGGTCAAATCGCTGTTTACCGAGTCGAATCCGTCGCCGACCAAGCAGATGTTGGCGCTGCTGGGCAAGTGCTCGGCGTCTGTGCGCGCGCCGCTGGTGCAGTGCTCCCAAGAGACCGCCGAGGCTCTGAAGCAGCAGCTGAAAGCCAACAACCTACTCTGACAACACCTGATGATATTGAGCCAAGCTTTAAAGAGCCACCCTTTCTATCTATCTATCGGATACTATCGGATCCTGTACCAGGTAATGGGAAGCAAATCCAAGATGTTGGCATGTGTGGACCACATCCTGATATGTCATTTTTTCCAACCCATTTTTGACTTTTGTGTGAGATCTTTCACGCTGTTCTCAGAGCAAAAAGCAAAACGGAGCAGACCGCGTAGGAAGGAAAAAAGAAAAGCGCCGACGAATGGGCACAGCCGGGACCGCGTCACACGTCCCATGGCAATGCCACCAGCCACTGGTGCTGCTGCTGTTGCTGCTGCTGCTAATGTTGTCCATGCGGGCGTCGCAGTGCTGACTGACCGAGCGCTCCTGGAGCTCGTCACCGGCTTCATGACCGGATACCCCTACGCGGTCTACAAGTTTTCCAAGGGGGTTGACAGGACGTTACTGCGCGACGGTCCATACACGGACGCCAGAAGCAGCGACGACAACAGCAGCGAGCCCAGCCACAGCGCAGCACGCATGTCAGATGTATTGTTCGCTGCCAGCAGCCGCCACGGCGCAGGACGGAGAGTCCTCCTGCCGCATTTTGCGATCGCAGCGAATGACCGAGAAATGCTGCGCTTGCTGTTCAAACTGAGCAAGCAGCCACAATTCCACGACGACCTGAAGCTCAGTTTCAAGAGAGCGATGAGCTTCGCGGTGCTGTACAACCGCGTGGAGATGCTCGAGTGCCTCGCCGAACTGAAAGAAATAGATCCAGACTGGAAATGGGAACACTTCTTGATACCGATCGCTCTGGATCGGGACGACCCAGATTTGAAAGTGGTCGAGTGGCTGTGGCAGCACTTGCCCCGACAAAGCTTCTCTCACCGCCTTGAGAATTACATGACCCCCCACACAAAGCGAGGCGATCTCGACACGGTGCGCTGGCTCCACGAGCACGGGTGGGAGATAAATCATCGACTAGTCTTTGAAGCAGCGAAGCGCGGACGCATCAATTTGCTCAAATATTTTTACGACCACGACATCACCCACTGTGGGTGCGAAGAAGATATCAGGATGCACGTCGTCAACTACGCAGCGAGGTGCGGTCTCTTGGGTTTGCTGAAGCGCTTCGCCGACGGCAACGATGGCAGGCCGCTCGATACGCCGAATGCGATCGATCACGCGGCGGGCTGCGGCCATCTCCGCGTCGTGAAATACCTGCATGAACACAGCTTGAGTGGCTGCACCGCTGCAGCGATAAGCGACGCGGCGAGCGGTGGCCACTTGGAAGTCGTCAAGTTTCTCCATGAGAACCGCACCGAGGGCTGTGCTGCAGACGCCCTGGACCTCGCTGCGCAGTACGGACATCTCCAGACCGTGCAGTTTCTCCACAACAACTACTGCGCTCTACGTTGTTCAGTCGACGCGATGGATCAAACTGCAGCGAGTGGGCATCTGGAAGTGCTCAAATTTGTGCATCAGAACCGAATCGGACAGTGTTCCGCTGCAGCAATAGACGAGGCGGCTGCAAGTGGACACCTAGGGGTCGTAAAGTTCCTGCATGAGAATCACACCACGGAAGGTTGTTCGCCAACAGCGATGGATCGAGCGGCTGAGCGAGGACACCTAGAAATTGTCAAGTTCCTGTTCTACTACCGCACAGCGGGTTGCTCGGCAACGATTGCGATTCGCGTTGCAGCACGAAATGGGCATCTCGAAATCGTACAGTTTCTCTGTGAAGACCACCACCATTGTGAAGGCGACAGTACCATTCTCGCGGCGATGTAAGAAGCGGCTTCGTCTGACCATTTGGAGATCACAAAGCTCCTCCACTCGAAACTCGAGCCAGGGCAATCTGCATATCCAGCCGTGAAGGCTGCGGCGCAAGGGTTTAATCCCAAAGTCGTGCAGTTCCTGTGCGAGAATCAGCAACTCGAGGCTGTGTGCTTCTTGAAGCAGGCGATTGCGGATCCTGGTACCAGTGGCCGAATCATCCGTTGCTTGCAGGAGTACTCGAGCGTGAAGGAGCTGAATGAAGCCAAGAGATACGCAATGGGGCTGCAAAAGCCAACGATTGCGCTCGGCATCGCGCAGCACATTCAAGCGCTGAGACGCACTAGGTGGTGCTAGCAAAACACAGGAACTGCTAGTCAGCACACACACACAGGTAACAGGCAAACAACATTGATATTGTATTGTATGGTGTACGTCAAGATAAGCACATTTATTGGTTATCTTCTGTCAACAATTGGGAACGATTCTAACCACCGAATTACTTCTTCTGGTGGTTGATGAAGCGCAGCGCGAGCAGCGCCAGCACGTGGAGCACGACGATCAAAATCACGTTCATCATCATGTAGTAGCCGATGTCCTCGTGGCGGATGTCGAAGGAAGAAGTTGACGCGTCGCTGCTTGTAGAAGATGTCGCGCGCTGAGGAGTACACCGGGAGCATGGGCGACTGCGTGAGCGCCAGGTACAGGATCGAGAAGAACAAGATGCCCATGACCACCTGCACGTCCTCAAAGTGGATATGGTAGAACGTGCTCGCGTAGAGCAGCCCCATGACCACGACCATGAGGATCTTGCTGCGCAGGAACGCCTTGTTGCGCACCATCACGAGTATCTGCCGGCGCATGAGCGTCTTGGTGCTCGCCCAGAACGACTGATGGAACTCGTGGATCGTCTCAAAGTAGGCCTTCGCGTCACTCGCGAGCACGGGGTCGACTGGCGAGTGAAGGTCCGAGAGCATCCGCTCATGGACAGTGGAGCGCACGAAGAGCTCGGCGAACCCGCTCGCACGGCGCGGGTACTGGGTCTTGGCGTCCACCTCATACTGCTTCTGCTGCATAGTGCTGATGTCGCACAAAAGTCCGCGACGTCGCGGTGCGATGGGCAAACAAAGCCCAGACTCTCAAAGTGACCGAGCGCCTGGTCCCGAGGTCCGTGGTAGATCACCTGACCTTCATTCAGGATGAGCACGTCGTCAAAGAGCACAAACACCTCCGGCGCGGGCTGCAGCAGCGCCGCGACGACCGTGCGGCGGAACTGCTTGGCGATGCTCTTCTGCGTGCTGATGATGTCGAACGTGGCCGCGCTGTTGAGCCCCGTGCTAATCTCGTCCAGGAACGTCGCGTGCTTCATGCCAAAGTCCATCTCGCCCGCGATGACGCGCTTGTGCTCGCCGCCCGAGATGCCGCGGAGCATCGCGTCGCCGACGACCGTGTCCTGGCAGTGCTGGAGTCCGAGTTGCTGGAGCACGAGGTCCGGGTAGTGCTTGAACACGGCGCTCGCGGCTTAGCGCGTGTCGCTGTTTTCCTCCTTGCTGCCGTTCGTGAGGTGCTTCTCGACGCGAGTTGGGAGTTCGCCCCGCCGCAGCACTCGTGGGCAAACTCCAGGGTCTCCTTGACCGTGAGCACCGGGAAGTGCGTATCGGTCTGGGTCACGTACGAGCTCAGCTGCGGCAAGCGACTGGCGAGCTTGCCGTACTCAAGTCCGTTGTATGTGGTGTCGCCCTCAAGCACAATGTTCTCCATCGGAAAGCGGCCGCTGAGCACTTTCATGAGTGCGGACTTGCCTGAGTCCGGCTGGCCGAGGATCAGCGTGAGCGAGCCGGGCTTGATCACGCCGCTGACGTTCTTGAGGATCTCCTTGCGCACGACTTGGCTCTTGCCGTCAGAGCACCCGTAGCGCTTCTTGACAAAGTTGACGATCGTTGGCAGCGGTTGCTTGTCGCTCAGCTCTTCCGAGGAGACCGTGAGGTCGGCGCCGAGCGAGAGGTTGTCGAAGCGGATCTCCATCTACGGGAGACTCGCGCCCATCGCGACCTCCATCTTGGACACCACGTGCTCGTGCATCACGTGCGCGCCGTGGGCCATCATGTCGTCCGCCGACGAGTACTCGATTATGTTTTGGCTCTCTAACTAACCACCAATGGACGAGGAGAAGGGGGAGAAGCAGGGCTCGACTGGGAGGGGGTCAGCTTGGTCGAGGCGAGCAAAGTTTGGGAATGAACGGCCTCGACAACAAGCGAGAGCTGCCTGGACCAAGCCGTTCATTGCAGGAAGAGAACCAACCGTCTCGGGGTACCAGGGTCATTATTGCTTCAGTTGTCCCCGACTCAGAAAATCGAGCGAGATTGCAATAATCAAGTTGTGTGTAGAGAAACACACCAACTGTACCTCCCAAACCTGGGGGGAAATCCTTCGGCTCTTGGTCGACTCTGATTGAGGACAAAGAAGAATCACTTGGAAGGTGTACGTATTACCACATCACAGACGGCGCGTCCTGGTTTATGTGCTGCGATTGCCGATTACCGCGCGATCCCTCTCAATTGAAAAGTTCAGGAAATGATTTGAACTTGTGGTTTGTTCCAACAATATGACGTGAGGTGGTTCAAAAACAAAATCGTGCTCGAAAAAAATGCTCGCATATGATTTGTTGTTGGGATATTTATTCATAGAGGTTATCTATCAACATGATCTATTTACTGAAATTAAAATAGTGAACTCTGTATAAATTGATCAGATTGTTTGAATTATTACAGAAGACTGCAAATGACGGATCTTTGAAGGGAGGGGTTATTTTGCAATGTGGACCATCTACAAGCTGAAATCAGTCTGTGAAATCACTTCAAAAATGCCCGTTCGAGCCCTATCACTGATCTTTTACGATCAAACCGAGTGGGAATCGAAGTCGACAGCACGCAAGCACACAGTGCCGTACCACATGATCGCAAGATCTGAGTGGCAGCGTACCACCGGAGGAGAAGGACGACCGACCGAGAAGGTCTCTCAAGCCATTGTCAATGATGAACGACATAAACCGCACAAGCTATGCAATTCACCACTCGAGGTACCAAATTGGTTGATAAGTCGGCTGTTTTTCTCGTATCGACTTTGTATGTAGAGTCATTATTGCATGCATCCCCCAAGTTTTACATTCGGAAGGGCGGCACATTATTAAGAGGAAAGAAGCCTTCGTTCAAAGCACCTGGATTTCGACTCAGCAGCATCTTTCGAGCACCTGGAGTTTGGCTTTTCTGCACACTAAAGAGGAGTTACCGAGAAGCCTGTCACAGAGGCAAATGCATCCACACCAACCGCTTGATTTCCAGGTGTATCCTGTATATTCCTCCTCTCGCTCCCTCGCATTCACACGGGCGATACATGCGATCAAACGCACGAGCACCTTGCGACTCTGGTGTGTTGGCACAGCCTCGGCCTCAACTGGATCTGCTTGAACAGTGCAGCTTATGACTTAGATTAAACAAACGATAACCTTTCAAACGTTATAACTTGTTTTTCAATATCAAAATTTTATCAGAGTCGAACAGATCATTTAAAGCTATAACCTTTGAAAATAGATATTTGTGCATCTCCACAATTCAAGGACATGTAGCCCTGACCAACTACCACCACGAAAGAGGGACTGGGAGGCACATGAGTCTGGTTTGAGACCACTATGAAACGATTTGAGTCTGATTTCAATCCTCCGAGATCCGCTGAAACGGTGGCATTGCGATCGCGACGTGTGTGTGTGTGTGTGTTGATTGGAAGGCGCGCATCTAATTCCATTCGAGTGGTAGACCCGAGTGGTGTGTTTCAATCAGTGCTCAGGATATTTCAAGTTGTGGGGCTCAGCTGTCTGTCACCTCATCGAGGTGGTCTCTTCAATGAAGCGCGTCCAAGTGTTGGCGACAGACAGCTGAGCCCCACAACTTTTGAAATATCTTAAGGACTGATTGAAACACACCACTCGGGTCTACTTATCCGTATTCGAGCTTGCAATCCAGGAGAAACAGATCCCAGCTTGTGTGGTGCGCCGCCAACATGAGTGATTTGGATCGCTAGCTATTTGTGGCGTGGCTCCTCGGTCGTTCTCTCTCTCTCTCTCACTCTCCTGTGCTCATTCCATAACAGAATCGTATCGCTCAGCCATCCAGAAGCATATTGTGCGTGCGATGAGTGCGTCTTTCAACGCTCTCCTTTCACGCTCCACAGCATTAGACACGGAAATCAACGTGCGTTTCTTCTTGTAATGCATGTGGTTCAAAAGCACAATGAAATGTTAGGAAGACTCGCTTACGACCACAGGCCTAAGGCATAAAACGCGAAATCGCGTCTGCCAGAAACGAACTTGGGACGTCTGGATGCCACGAGAACAGCTCATGGAAGCGCGTCACGTTCCCGATCACTGGCTCCCGCAGCATACTCCCATACAACTCGACCGATTGATGCACCTCCATCACTCGCAGAGCACACTCTCGTAGAGTG
>JAASFI010000111.1:0-57357 GCA_023333705.1 Globisporangium viniferum | reverse complement strand
TAATAACATCTGCAACCGCTTTCTTACCTCAATCTGCGTGATGGTATAGACACAGATGTCTAGGGTCTTCGTGGCGTTATTGATGTACTTCATAAACGATGCGTGGGATGACTTCTCGCCGTGAACTAACTCGCACGCCTGGTTGCCGCAATGGCCGTACATATAGCTTAGGCATGGCAAGCGCTTGTCAGGAAAAAAGAGCGTCTCCACGTGGGAGTCGCCTCCTTCCCGCCAGCCACAAGCAGCACACGGTGGCCCGCGTACCGATGCTGGTTGCGCCGCGTCACGGACGCACTCTAGCTCCTCCGATTGTCGACCAGGTTGCCGATCTGCCGAGGCGGTCACCTCAGCCTCGGAATCGCCATCGCCCGCGAAATCGAACTCGTGCTCGAAAAAAATCATGCTCTGATTAACTGTTCTGATTTGTCTCGTTCTGATTCATTCCTTCTGATTGAGTGGAAAGACATTTGGGTCAAGAAACCGAGCCAAACCGGGTATGAAAACTCGGACGAATGGGTCAAATGGCTTTGGCTCGGAAAAACATAGGAGAGAAATACCCAACTTGGGACATTTGATCTGCGGACATTTGGGCCACAAAACCGAGCCAAATCGGTTGTGAAGGCTCGGACGAATGGGTCAACCCACAAATTATACAAAAACCAAGATGTCCGGAGACACCGTACTTTGGCGAAAGAGTAAAGTAAATTTCCGATTCCGACCTCCCTCAAACACAAAACCCTTTTAAAGGTTTTTGTACCTCCAAAAATGAGCATCACAAAATGTTGACATGTTGGCACATAATGGTGAAAAGCGGTGATTTATCACTGAAAATGCATTTTGTTTTAAAAAAATATTTTTTTCGCCCGCAAGTTCAAGTTCAAGTTGCAACTTGAACTTGAACTTGCAGGGGAAAAAAACACTTTGTATTGCCGATGTGTCGACAGTAAGCGAGAAATCACGCAAATGGCCCTCGCAAAACACCCCAGTTTTTCCACTTCCTTCCTCGTCTCTTGCGCAAACACGAACACGTGCACCAAGCCACCACCACGCAACATTGGCACACGTGCGCCCGTTGGCTGCGAGCTGGCCCAGCGCGTGCGGTCGGCTCACCAGTCAGTCCGCCGTGTCCGGCCGGACATTGCGTCCCTTCAATGCTGGTTTGTTGGGTTAGTTGTTCTTGTCGGTTTTTGCTTTGCTTGCTCAGCTGACTCGCACGAGAAACTATTATCCATGTTTAAGCGTGTTGTCCGTAAACAGTGCTTCAGAGCCATGCACCAGAACACTTGACTGGTAACCAACCACTCGTTGACGGAACTGGCGAGATGCAAGAAGATGCGCGGCGGTGGGACAAAAGTGGATGAAAAAAAGATTTCATTTCGAATCTGTCCTGCAATTGGCAGTCAAGCAAACAACAGCGAGCAACAACAACATCCGCACGTGCGAAGATCTTTGGGCTCTTGCGTCACAAATTTGTTCGTTTCCTTATGTGTGGTCCCTTCCCATGGACATTGAACCTGCGAGCTGACGAGGAGTTTTGGAAATGCGAGCAATCAGTATGCCACACATCACAAATGACACCACGCATCACGATTCGTGTTGTGATTCACGAATGACACTGCCGTCTTTACAGCCAATCTCCACCACGCGTTCGTTTACATCACGCCGAGCACGCGGTCCAAAATGCCTCTCGCATTTTTTGTCTGGGTTGAGGTTTGGATTCCTTCAACCCGAAGTTTATGGATCAAAAGCCATAAACAGAAAGTCAACAAAAAAATTCTTTTCGGTAAAAAGGCCGTAGCCACGCAAACGGTGTGAGCCACACAGATTTTGTGTATTCACGGGAGAAATCTAAAACCAAAAATTACATTTTGGATGCTAAAAACGGAAACCCACGGTTAAGTGCAAAAGAAAATTCGCTTAGCTTGGATGAAGTAAGCAGCAGGATTTTTCATTCGCACCGGCATAAAGAGCCAAAATTGGCTAGTTGCACTTTTCTTAAATATGCTATTTATGGCGGAACACCGTACCTACGAACGGTGCGCACAACCTGCACTTGCTCTCTCTCTCTCTCTCTCTCTCTCTCTCTCTCTCTCGCTTGTGTTCTTTGTGCGTGCGCCCAGCCGCGTGCTCTTTCTTTGAGCCAAAATTGGACGGCGGTGTGCCGTTGCCACGCGACTCACTCCAAGAAAAGCAAGCGCGCGCTCGCACTCCGCATTTCCGCACGCAAACGGAAAGGAAAGGGAAAGCCCGCGCTCGTCTCTCCGTCTTCATCCGCACTCACTCACTACCCGCCCATTAGAGAGAGACTGCCTTCGTCTCTCGTGCCATCTGCCTGTTCCCTTCCTTCCCACCGAGGCAGGTAAGTGGCTGAACAGTCAGTCGCTCGTCGGTCCATGCAAGCACAGCAGCAGCAGCAGCAGACCTCCGCCACCCACGCGCCGCCCACGCGCGTGTCCTCGTCGCCGTCGCTCTCCAGCTCGTACACGCACACGCGCGGACTCACGGGCTTCACGCCGAGCAGCGCCAAGCAGCAGGCGGCCGACCCCGAGCACCTCGGACAACACGCGAGCGCCGCGATCTCGTCGCCCGCACGAGCGTCCCCGTCGCCCGCAGCAGCTGCAGGCTCTCTCTCCGCGCGAATCGACAGCTCGCTGCCACCGCCTATCGCGGGTAAATCGCTGTCGACGCTCGGCGCAGGTGCGCGCAAGAACAGCGCGGGCGACCTCGCCGCAGAGAACTCGACCCCGCCGAGCGCGTCAACCATCTCGGAGGCGCGCCTGCTCTACCGCAACTGGCGCACGGGCTCGCACGTCGGTGCAGATCTTAACAACATTCAAGGCCACAGCCCATCTACTCAGGTAAGGACTTTTCTCATCACGTCTCATGATGTTGGATGCTATGCATGCCCGTGTGTAGTTAGGTCTCTGGCTTGCTCACTCTCTATATTTGTTGCAACGATCTGGGGTATATTTACTAATGGCTAACGTGGCATGTTTGGTACCTGCATGTTTTCTTCTGTAGACGCTGACCGGCTCCATCAGCGAAATGAGCGAAGTGTACGTTTTTAAATCCACTCCTTTCTCTCTGACGCTCTGTTTACGACTCCGGGGATTCAAATCCATCCACTGACTCCTCCAATGTTGTTTTCACTACCACTGTAGCCATGTTCCTGAAATCCTGAGCCGATCGCCGTTCGAGCAGTCGGTGTTTGGCATCCGTTCTTCCCCAGAAGCGCGTGCATCGCACGTCCGCTCGCCAGATCAAAGCAGCGGCTCGTTCATGCGCTCTCCAGAGCAGCTGCCGCGCATCTCTGAAAAACTGGAGAACTTGCCACTATTCGCGAACTCGTACGATCCAGATCTGCAGGCGCGACTGCTCTCGGAGCAGATCGCTGCCCACGAAAACGACTCGAGCTCGCCATCGAACGCTGCCAGTAAGCCGCACGGAGGTTCGTACGAGCGATCTGCGCGCTCCGATGAAGCGGATGCGAGTATCACGATGAAGAAAGCGCGCAGCTACCAAGCGCTCGCTGATTTGGAGAAGAAAGGATACTTTCCGTCGGCACCGAAGGTATGCATTTACCCTGTCTTGCGATCACCCCCTGTTTTGGCTTCTGGTTGTCTGACACTATTTTTTGCTCTCATTTGTGTTCTTGCAGCCATCTGCGCTTGGCGTGCAACGAGGTCTGAAGGACTCGGTCGTGAACGATATGTGCCGCGCGGTGGTGAAGCACATGGTCGGCGACGTGTATGTGTCGTCCTCTGGTCAGCACGGCACGAAGAAAGTATTGAACCACTTGTACGAACCAGTGCTGCAATCCGTTCAGGTAAGCTTGCAACTGGAACTTGTTGTCGATCTTAAGCTGTTGGATATCGAATTCTGACTGCGATTTGCATTGTAATGATAACAGAACCACTTTCGCCGACTTCCAGCGCGCTATGCGCTCTCTGTGAACCCAGACGATGTCCCGATGCACATGCGTTTGCTCGCCAAGCACAACCGAAACCCGAATGAAATCAGTATCAACGCGCAGTTGAAGAAAGACGACGACGGAAAGTACGTTGTGGCACGAAATGATTTTCTTTTCTTTGTGAAAATTTGCTGATCATGATGGAAACTCACCATTCTCTTCCGGTGTTGCGTTGTGCTATAGCATTGTGAATAACGTTTGCGAAGTGGTCGTTGTTTCGCTTGATCGAGACAGCCTATTGGATGCGATCACTCGGTACGTCACGTTGAAAATGCAGGTCTGCTGATGAGGTGCAGTCGAAAGCTGACTCCGATTTGATTATTTCTTATCCATCACTGTTTAGCGCGCTGACGTCAATGAAAGGAAGCATTTTGGATGCCGATGTGATGACGACCCACGACGGCGTCACCTTGGATCGGTAAGTGAGCATACATCATCTTGCACCTGGTTAGAGAGAATGAAATTTTTGAGAATATGCTAATTTATCAACTCAAATATGCCTTACAGATTCGTAGTTAGGGGAATGTTCATGACGGAAGACCGTCAAGTGGAGCTGAAGAAAAGAATAGAAGAGAACCTGACTCGACTCAGTCTTGGTGACGAGGAGGAACCAGACAAGGCCACCTCTCCGACCACCGTGGTGGAAGAAGGTACGGATACGTCGGGCGGCAGTTTGGCTGAGAAGCTCGGCGTGCTGCAGATGGTCGACAAGAACGAAATCAAGGACGAGTGGAAGCTGGACTTGTCGGAAATCAAGTTAGAGAAAGCGGTAGGAAGCGGGCGTTCGGGCAACACTTACAGTGCGTGGTGGCGTGGTACGCGAGTAGCGGCGAAGATCGTCGACGCGTCGCAGCAGAACGGCGGTCTGGGCGAAGAATTGCTGAACGAGTTCCATCGGGAAGTGGCGGTTGTGAGCAAGCTGCGACACCCGAACATTGTGCTGTTCCTCGGAGCGGCCATCCACCCTCCTCGCTACTGCTTGGGTACGTTCTTCTTGCATCGCAAAGCAACGATTGATTTAGTTAAAATATCTCGTTCTAACTGGATTTCCGTTTGTTTTATATGTGCGCAGTGTTTGAGTTCATGGAGAACGGGACCCTTACCGACTTGATCCGCTCTAGAAAGGCTCCAATCGATTTCTTCCGGGTCGCGAAAGAAGTGGCAATGGTACGAACGCTTTTTTCTTTTTGTGTGTGGGGCTGAATGTCGTTTTTTTCTGACGCGCTCTTTTGTGTTCTGCAGGGAATGAACTACTTGCACCTGTGCTCCATTATGCATCGCGACTTGAAATCGGGGAACATCTTGCTTGACGCGCATGGCACGGTGAAGATTTCCGACTTTGGCTTGAGCTGCGTCCTTGAGATCGGACATTCGTCGTCCGATCTGACTGCCGAGACGGGAACGTACCGATGGATGGCGCCGGAAGTGATTCGCCACGAGCCGTACTCGACCAAGGCGGACGTGTACAGCTTCGGTGTGGTTTTGTGGGAGATGATCACCAAGGACCAGCCGTTCCGGGGCATGACGCCAATTCAAGCCGCTTTCGCTGTTGCTCGCCAGCAAATGCGCCCAGCACTCCCTCGCCACACTCCTCTGAAGATCGGTGAGCTTGTGGAGCACTGCTGGCACCAGGATCCGTCCCGACGTCCAGATTTCTCGGCGATTTTGGAAGCGCTCCCGCTGGTGAAGAGCTCACTGAAGAAACGCGACTTCAAGAACATGGGCTTCGCACTTCCATAGACTGCATGTCGTGCAGCTTCGAAGAAGTGCATTCGGAGCGCCGCTATCATCATAATTATTCTCCGTGGCATTGGTCGGGACATCCGCTCTCCCTAAGCTGTGCGTACGTGACAATCACTTCAAGACTGTCACGCAACGTTCGTCGTCTCTAACGTTCGTTGTAGGTTACCGGCGATTGATACGTGAGCACGCCGCGAGCACACGAGCGCAGCAACAAAGGGATCCAAAGAAGAGAGGTTCAGTCGGATGGAGCTCAGCCAAGACTTTTTTTATAAAAAGGAGAAACAACACTGATCACTAACTATACCATAGCTGCTAGGTAAACACCGTGAACAAAGACAAAAGCAAGAACTCCCTCGCGCAGGTGCTCATGATTGCTCCGCTGAACAACTGATGTTGGAGCTAATTGGGACTCACTTTTGATATGCAGACAGAAGATCAAAGAAATCTCAAGTTTGGAGAACCAAGATGAGGCTATTTTCGAGAGCTGGTCTTGTACAAAATAAGAGCTTTGAAACGAGCAACGCAACCGCCGATGGCAATCAGGTGCACCGCAGCACGAAAATAAAGGAGAGGCGGCAACGTATCGCGACAACAGACGCAAAGAAGCACACATCCAAACGCGTGAGCGCTCCTCCTTCGACGAAGTGATGCTGGAGACAAACTTAGCGAACGTGGGGCCGTCGGTGCCCCCGACGCTCGATGCGAAAGCGCAGGCGATGGCAAGGAAGAAGACGGAAGCATGGACTGACGAGCGCATCATGACAGCAACAGCGGCGTTTGAGAGCAGCGTGGCTAATGGATCAACAACACCGCCAATCAAACGGAAGCCGCTGCAGAAGCTGGCGCTTTGCATCGTCCTCATCCAAGCACTCTGGGCGATCGTTGTACTGATCAAGAATATCGGGGCAGTGTACTATCCGAGCACATGCCCCGACTCGACGCGCACCTTGGCGATTCCGTACAACTACGAGAAAGAGCAAGCGCTGGTGTTCCCAGGCAAAGATCTCGTCTCTTTGTTGAACAACGTGCTCGAAATCACGCTGTCGAACTACGCTGTGCAGAAGGAGCTCGAAGCCAGCGGCACTTTCGACATCGACCGGATCTACAACTTGATTTCGCTGGAAGAGTTCGCGGTGATGTCCCAGTATTATGCGCTGGTTCTCCAGAGCTTCGAGTTTCCAGGTGCAACGTTCACACCTCGCGCATTTTCGCCTGCTGTAGAGAGCGAGAGACTGTCAATTCTTCTCCGGCGCTCGACAGCAAACGGCGAAATCTTCGGTGATATTGAGATCGATCTGGCGTGCTCCGAGGAAAATGCGTTCATGAAGGCGACCAGGTGCACCGGCAGTGACGGGTATCCTTGTCCCGGAGACTACCCCCAAGACGGCGAAACACGCAATTTCCAAGACGTGGATCTGCGCGCTCTATCCAACAACACTGGTTTGGAGAACAACGTCGGGCTGCTCTACATGGTGGACTTCTTCCACCAAGCCATGTCGACGCTGTTTGCTGCTAAAGACTGGTCAGCGGCGCTCGAGAATTTGAACTACATCCAATCAGTCGACGACGCACTGGACGTCGGTAGCTTGAGCGGCTACAAAGACAATACCCCCATCGTGCTTGAACAAGATGTATTCCTCGTGGCGGTCCAAGCAGCGCAGATGGAGACGACAAGCCTGAGTTCGTGCATCGCGTCGGAGCTTGTCGTCGGTCAGTTTTACACGCGCACATTCATACTGGACCTCATTCAGAGTGCACTCGTGGAGTTTGATCAGTATGAAGGCGCCAACACGATGATCGCCGTTCCGTCAACTACTGAAGCGATCCTCCAGCCGGTTTTCGCATTTAATCTTCACATTACGTCCGGTACCCAGTTTGGGACGATCCAAGTCGAGCACACAAATTTTCTCAAGCACATCCGAGTGGGCTCAAAGACAACAGTCACTGCGCAGCTGAAGCTCTATCACACCTTCAGTTCAACCACCCAAGTCGCTGGTTCTTCGATGCACATGCTTCAAAACATGGCATTCTTTCCGGAAATCTCGAGTGTCTTTGAATCAAAGGCAATGAAAGACAGCAATGGGGAGGAGTACGATTGCCAGAACTACAAATTGATCGGCGGAATCGCGTCTGGAATCAATGGATTCAAAGACTCGTCGACCGGAGCAAACACCTGGATGGTGTACCCTCTGGCTGAGATCGCATCCTTAGCGGCCCCGGAGGACTCGTGGTGGGACGAAGAGCAGGAGTACGCTTCGTGGTTCCAGACGCAAGAAGCCGAGATGAAAACTGCGCCGTTCCGCGTCTTCAGCACTCACTTGAATATCAGCAGCACAGCAAGAATCACCCCTGTCGACGACAACTCGGAGACGCGCTGCCATCGCGCTTTGTTCAAAGTGCTCGGCAAAATCGCGTACCTGGCACTCGTGGAGCTGAGCAAGCCGGCTTCGTATCTCATGTTCATGTCGGAGGTCTCTGTGGATCACCGCGCGTGGCTTCTAAACCACGCATTCGCAGAGGAGCTGGTCGGCGAGAACTTCTTTGGCGACCGTGCGTCGTTTCCATATCGAAGTGGAGCGTTCACTCGGAAAGACGACGGCAGTTCCTGGGTCGTGATCCCGCTCCTGAGTGCTATGATTGAGCATTTCGGCGCTTCTGACACACTCGCGAGTATCCTTCAGGAGCTTGATCGCTCGTTCACATCTTTCGTAAAGGCGAGTAACGGCGATCTCCAGTTTCCAGATGCAGCATCCTGTCACATCAATGGACTAGATGCATCGACGCAGACTGTGACCGCGAGTGATAGAGTGAACGAGATTTACGCGAAGATTTACCCGGGTCTGGACGCGAGTGTGACGGACTTGCTGGCGCTCGTCCCTGAAATCTATGCGGCGATGGGTGAAGCGATGGCATCCAAGCGAATCTACATGATCTCGTTGACGAGTGCACAGATCTTGGGGAATCCGGTCATCACGCAGTCGACTGAGAGCTTTGGTGCACCGTACGACTGGGAGCCGACGGCTCTTACAGCAGGGATGCTGAAATTCTGGCCGCCAAAGACCCCTTTGAAGGCGACTGTGCAGCAGTTGCGAGATGCAACGCGTTGCTACCGAATGCTGGAGCTTCGCTATTTGAATGTCACCACACGGTGTTTTGCTGAACCAAACAGCGTGCAAGTGCGACGCCGCACATACGAGTCGGAAGCGATGCGCAAGTTCTTTCTGAGCAACTGGTCCATGGCGGTGATGCTCAACACGATGGCGTGGGTGATCGTGCTCAAGTATATCGAGAAGCTGCAGAAAGCGTGGCACGTGACAAAGTTCGAGTGTTTGGACGTGGAAGTGGCGCTGCAGCTCAATTTCCAGGGCACGGGCGTGCTCAACATCTCGCAGAGCCTGCTGCTGCTCACGGCGACGCTGCCTTCGCTCATCGGCTTCCACCTACCGAACGACGTGGCGTTCACACCTAATTTCAAAGACGAGCAGCTCCCGAAAGTAACAATTGACCTGTTGGTCACGATGAGCATGAGCTGGTTCGTGAAAGTGGGTTTTGAGTTCTGCAACAATCGGATCAGTCCGAAGAGACCCGCCGATTGGTACTATCAGTTCCAGTTCCGCTGGTTCACCCTCATGCTGATCTTTGTGCTGCGCTTGATCACGCCAACGAAGAACGGAAGCCACGATAGCTCGTATCAGATGTGGAAGCTCGTGTTCACATGCCTCATATCGTTGTTCCTCGGCGCGTGCAACACGTGCGTGATTTTCTTACCCGAGAGGCGCGGGAAAGTGGTCGCTGGCGATCGCAAACAGGGCCACGACGCGGTGCTCGCGGCACTCGTGAAGCAGAACCTGCCGCTGAATCGTTATGGCGTGCTGGGGCGAACCTCGAAGGGCTGGTCCACGACCGGACTGATCGTCGGAGGGTGGAAATTGGCGCGTAGTGAGAACGGCGAGCGCGTGCTGCGGAAAGGCGCGGGCGAGATTTTACTGCCCAACGAAAATGACGAAGGAGAGGAAGAAAACAGCTCCACTGTAAAGCCGCACCAAGAGGAATTCACCTCATCAGAAGTCGAAGGCGCGTTCGAGGAGTCCAAGGTGCCAAGCCCCATGAATATGTGAGGTACATCTCACATTGAGTTTGCTTTAATCAATTGTGACCCTCGCAAATGGCGAGGCGATTGCTCTGATAAAGGAGATTCATCTGATTATGCTATCGTATCCATTTGCAAGCTCGTTTCACGCACGAAACGAATCGAAAGAAAGCGCACCTACTTTCTCGAAACCACTGCGCGCCGCTTCAATGTTCCTGCGTATCGGCAAATTCAAGCAGAAGAGGCAAAGAGAAACAAATACTCGCAGCCATGGGGTGCTGTTCTTGCTGGACCAGGTGTTGCGTTCGCGCGGTTCTCACGCAAGTCGTAGCGATCCTGTGCGTGCTCGCGATCATCCTCGCGTCGTATCTCTCCTACGAGTACTATCTCAAGCCCTGGGGCGAAGAACAACTCGCAAAAGCCGCAGACCGCAACATCATCACTGGAATTTCTTGTGCAGACTGCGCGGGCGTCAACCTCGAGTTCCCCGTGTCATCATCATCATTAGCAGCAGGAGGCGTGAGCTCGAGCTACTCGGAGTTTGAGGTGTACCTCATCAACAATGGTGGCAAGTTCGTGTTGGCGCTTGCATCAGCTGGCGTCGCAGTAGGAGGCGGCAGTCTGCTTGTCTCGCTCATAGCAACGATTGCAGCATCCTCGTCCAGCAGTGCCAACGCCAACAGCAGCAGAGGAAGCCTTGGTTTTGAAGCGCTGCTGATGATCAGCCAGGGACAATTTATCACGCTGCTGGGCTCGCTCAACCTGCAAGGCGCGCCGCGGTTCTTCTACGAGTTTTGCAAAAAGTTTGCGTGGGCGAATCTGCAGTTCTTTCCCAAAGAGACATCGTCAGTCGCGACAAGAGCGTTGCTGGCGGCAGATATCAGCAATGGAGAGACGACGACTGTGAAAGGCGTGCAGCGATACGCTCAGCTTGTCGGCGTCAATGCGGACCATCTCTTTTACTACACGTGCCTCGGTAAGTTTCCTTCTCTGACAAACCTCGTACCAATACGGATCTAGAATTGTCCACTAACGCAGCTACTCTGACCATTATGCAGCTGTCGCTGCTGCCTGCGCAGTCATTGTCGTGCTCTACTCCCTCTTACGGTGCTGCGTCCAGCTCTGCAAGAAAGACCACGAAGCGCTGACGAATCAACTGGACAACCGCGTGATCTGGGCCACGATCCTGCTGCTCCTGGTGCTCCAGTACATCCTCGCGATGACGTCCAGTTTCCAAATCTACTATTCGATCACTGCACATCGCGCCACGGGTGGACTCGTACTCGCATTCTTTGTGCTCATTGGCTCGTGCGTGGGGTTCGTCGCGTTTGGCATGCTCAAGATCTCGCGGTACAGTCACGAACTCGAGGATCTCGGTACCGAATCACACGAGAAGAGGCCCTTCAACCACAAGTACGGCACCTACTACGAGGACTTTACTAGGGAGAACAGATACTTCTTTGTCGCGAAGATCGGGCTCGAGATCTTCTCAGGATGCGTGGTCGGTATCGTGCAGGACCCAATGTACCAGATCGGATCGCTCGTCGGGCTCAACGCGGCGTTCCTCGTGCTCGTGATCGCCCGCGACCCGTACTTGGTGCGGCTCTTCTTTTACGTGTGTATCCTCTCCGGGTACCTGCGTGTCACGCTGCTGCTGCTCTCGACCATCCAGAGCTCGCCCGACATTTTCCCACAGCGCACGCGTAATTTCGTCGCCGAGCTGATCATCGGTCTCAATACGCTGCTGTTCATGTGTCTCTTGGTGCGCCAGATCTACACGATGACCCGAGCGCTCTACAAGTGGTGCCACTCTAGTAGCAGCAACGACAGATTCAGAGAGAGCAGCAGTGGAGGCAGCAGAGACGCGAGCTGGAGGTCAAGTAGTCGAAGCGACAGCCGAAGCGACAGCAGAAGCAGCAGCAGCAGAGCCAAACAGGGCAAGAAGAAGAAGAAGAAGCGAAACGATGAGTACGAAGCGCGGTTCACGCTGCAGCAGCTGATCGCGTCCAAGATCCGAGAGGACCCGCCGCCCGTGACGCCACCCATGCACGGCACGCCGCCCTCGCGCGAGCCGTACCAGGGTAATCCGAGCGACCGCTTCGTGTAGCTAGACATTGCTGCGTAAGCGTTGCATTGCTGGTATCACCATGAGAACGCGCACGTAAACGCAAAGGCAGCAACAAGTGTTGTCCTGTGTATCTATATACCTGTGGTCGCTCCACACACATCCTGCCTGCTCTTCTAAAGTCCAACAGGTTCGTAATGCAGAAAGAAGTAGAGAGAGCGTCGGAATCGAGACTTTTCTTGGTACGCCACACACTTCAACGCTGGTTGTCTGTTGAGAGCTTCAGTAGTTCTTGAGCAGAAGCTACAGCACTCATTACTTAGGTCATCCATGCATATGTAGGTACACTATACACCACGTTTCCATTTTCGCCAGAGGAAAGAAAGTCCCAGGGGATTGATTGGCCGGTTGTCTTGGTCATCTGGATGCTAGCAGACTATCGTTGCTGCCACCGCGGACCCTTGCCGAAGTGAAGCGTGAAATATCCGCTTTGGCGACTGTAACCTGAACAGTTCCCGCTGGTGACTCACCACCACGAGATCCTCGCCCTTCTTCTGAGACCTTCTCGCGTGGAGAGTCTCGAGCGAGAGCAATAATCTCTGGAGCTCGCGCGCAAACGCCAATCTGCGGTCACCTCAAGGCAACTTGGTCCATTCGATTCGACTCAAAGACCGCCATGCACTTGGTTTCGTGAGAAGGGTCCATTTTTGAGCTGTCTCATGCCGAAAATACCCCATCTACCGAGTTGCCATCACAAATACGCCAAAATAGCGTGCCGCTGTGGTACTTTATGGTTCTTCAAGACGTTTTTAAGCCACGGAAGCCACGGAGAGGCGGGCAATACCCATCAATCGCAAGCAGACAGCAAACGCGCGAAAGCAGCACAGCAAATGAGATCGGGACTCGAGTGAAGTGCGCTTTTCTCCATAGTTGGCAAGCAGTTTTGCTACGTGTGCCCACCACCACCTCCGACCAGCTCCATATTTCTAATCCTGTTCCGACACTGGGCTAACGTCAGGACAAAAAGCTCTTGACCCTGTAAGCCCATCCTCATCGTTTCTGTCAGTGTACAAAATACTAAGCGTACATCGCCAGCCACAAGGAGTCAAAATGATCCGAGAGACTCACTCGTAAGCTCGTAAGCGCTGCGGTTTACAGTTCTGTTGCCGAGAGCGGGCCATTGACTCGGGGTCAGCATCGGCGGAGGCAGTGCAGGGTGGGTGGAAGGCCACTAGCGCTGTCTGTATTTCGTGAACTCCGTAAATGCTTTCATAAGCAAATCTCTGTTCTTCATCAGCCATGATGGCCATTCTCTCCACTGAGAACTCAAGAGTCAGAGCGCCTTGGTTGTCTGGTGCAGAGGGGAGCAAAGCAAAGCACAGCAGCCTGAGAATCGGCTTTAAAAAATTTCATCCATAATATTACGCATTTCCATTACAAACGCATGTCGACTTGACTTGATCTCGTTTGGTGATCGGTTGTGACCAGGTGGCGCGCACAGCGACGCGCCACGTTTGTTTATGAGCGAGTGAATGAGCAATTCGCATTCCTGTCGCTAATCACATCGGGTTCTCCACTCGCCCGTGAGTCTGCCAGTCAGTGAGTCCAACCAGCCAGTCAGTCAGTCAGTGACTCACGCGCCTTCGTCCGGTCGTTTCCTACAACAGCTGAAAGCGAGCGCATTTACTAATACCACCAGGCCAAGAGCTCCATTTGCATTGCATTTCCTCATTTGACCCTATCGTACAGTGCAGGCTCTGAGTAGAACTCGGATCCAGACATGAAGTTCCCGCTGGCCGAGCGGCTTGTGCCGGACCTCGCGCTCGCGGACTCGGAGCGCGAGCACTACGAAAAGATGGCGCACGCGCTCGTCGAGGACACAATCGCACAGTACGACGAGTTCAACGACGTGTACCACCGCCAGGTGAACAGGGAGCAGTGGAAGGCCGTCAAGCGGCGCGAGCACCTCACGGTTTACAAGGAGCGTAAGGTTGCGCGCCCCAAGGTCATGCTCGAGCAGCAGCAGCAGCGAGGACCGAGTTATGTCCAAACCCAGGGACGGTCTGTGTCAGCGTATACTACCACAAGCGAGAAGTCGTTGTCCACGCGCACGCCGTTTGCGTCGACCACAAAGTGGACCGTGCCGACGCTGTTCATGACCGGCACGATCGTCGGGACCCTGGACGACGTCATGTACGGCGTCGCGACCTTCGACGCGCCGTCGATGCTGCTCAAGACGACCTACACCCACGACGAGCTCGCGGACGGCGAGATCCTAAACGAAATCCAGGGACCAACCGGTGAAGACCCATTCCGGCACCTGGGCATCCGATGGATCGTCAAGGGCAACCCAGCGGCGGTGAGCAAGATCGTGCGACCGCGGGACCTCGTGTTCCTCGAGTCCACGGGCATTAGCAAGCTGGAAAATGGCGAGCGCATTGGGTATCACCTCATGCACTCGCTCGACCTGCCAGGGTACGACCCTTTGCAGCAGCGCGGCGCGAAGGAGATCCTGCGGGGCCGGGTGTCGTCCTGCATCGTGTTCAAGCAGCTTACGAACGGCACAGTGGACGTGTACATGAAGGCGAACTTTGAGCCGAACGGCAAGGTGACCGAGCCCGTGGCCGTGCTCTCGGCCGCGAACGGACTCATCTACTGCTGGCGCTCGGTGTTCTGCGCACAGCACAAGAAGCTCGCGTGGCTGCTCAGGAAACAGCAGAGAAGTGGGGGTGGAAGTGGGTCCGTCAGAGGCTCGCGCTCGGTCTCCAGCTCCAACTCGAGCGCTACTACTACGTTTGCTGTTACTGCAGTGGATCCACAGAGCTCGGCGATCAAGAGCAAGAGCAAGAAGACTTCGTCGTGCAACACGTGCGGCAAGTCGTCGCGCGCATACCGTCAGATGACGAGCTGTCCGCTCTGCCAGGAGCTCATGTGCTCCACGTGCCGCGTCGCCAAGAAGCTCAGCTACGTGGGCAACCGCGCGCAGAAGCAGATCCTGCAGCGCGTCGTGCCGTTCTGCAAGAGCTGCATCTCGCACGCGACCAAGCTGAGCGCCCTTGCTGTCGCGAAGGACGAGGTGCTCTCGGGCATGTGGGCGTCAGGCACCACGAGAGGCGATAGAGCACTAACGAACATCTCGGCGTCGCTCCTTGAAGGCGCGCAGTCTCCGATCGAGTTCCTGAGCCAGTCCAAGATCGCCACAAAGAGCTTCTCGAGTAGTAGTGGAGCCTCGCGAAGAGGTGACATGGCGCTCCTCGAGCGCAGCGAGTCCATCGCAGAATCCGACACGAGCGAGAGTGCGAACTCAACGAGGTCGTGGGAGTACACGGAGCCGACGAACTCGTCGATGGCGTCGATCTCCGACTCGTTCGTCGACTCAGAAGTGAGCGAGTACAGCGAGTACGGCGACATCGAAGAAGCTGAAGTTGACGAACTGTACCTCTCTGCGCAGAAGACGCGGGCAGCGAGCGTCGTTGTCCAAGCGGTACCAGTGACTGCGGTGGTAGGTACCCAGAGCCAGGCGCAGCTCTACCAGCAGATCGCACAGCTCCGCAACGCGGCCGAGAACATCTACCAGGTCACGATGAACACCACGGCGATGCACATTTCTTCAAACAGCATTAGCAGCAGCTCCAGTGTTTCGCTAGTGGATCCAATGAATGGTGGGACTGGTGGTGTGACTCGGAGTACTCGAAATAGTCGAAGTGCTGCTTCGTTCCAGGGCTAATGTGAATGATAGCGGTAGTAAATAGAATGCTATTGCAGTGAGGCTTAAACTAACCATAGAATTTGAATGATAGGAGTGTTGAGAACACCAACGACTCCATCTAGCTAAGCTCTCTATCGTTGTTGACTGTGCGGTCCTGAGCAATTGGCTGAGAAGCTCACGCTACAGTGCTATCGGAAATGTAAATTGCAGTTCCACGTGTGTGACGTTCCATCCATTTTGCCTAAGTTAGGCGATGGTCTTTGATTTATTACCAGCCTAGACCCAAGCACCCACCCACGCAGGCTTTCTGCCCTTGTATCAGCAGACGAAGAGCTCCTCCTACATCTACATGTATTATGATTGTTATTCTAGCCGAGGGAGGGAGGACTCATCAGCAGCCTGAGTGCTATTATAGAATGGGGTGAGGTGGGCACTTGGCTCTTCCAACGCCAATTCAGCTACACGCCAGCGCTTCCTATCCCAAGCGCCTCGCATGTGCGTTGTTCTCGTCACGCTCGTAGTGCTTGCCTTTGGCTTCGACTATCCAAACACACACACACACACACACACACACACACACACACACACACACAAACATATTCACAAAACAGAAAAGAACCCAGAACCGGAGCGAAACAAAGAGGTTGGCTGGTGGTTCCATCTCGCTCTCTCTCAGCTGTCACAGTGCAAGAATCTTCAGGTCGTCGTGCTTTTTGGACTCGAGGGAAATGAGAAATCAACTCAATCAATGCACTCTTCCATCACCTCGAAACGATAGAGCGCTGTGATTGCAAATTGTGCAATCTCGCTGACTTCAAGGTATCCCCCGTGGTTTAACATGTACTGTTAAACCAGCAGCGGACTTTGACGTCAACTAAACCATTTTTGCAGTGGAGATGCGCTGACCACGGAGAGAGAGAGAAAGAAAAAAAGATCGCCCTCATGAGCTCATTGATTGAGCTGACTGCACAGTAGCTCCTCGCTCGGTCTCGCTCACTGTCAATGAACGTTGAAGTCGTCGAAGCGCGTGTGACTGGGAGTGAATGAGCAAGTGGTCAACGCGACAGCTCTTGATGATTTGAGTCACGCGCGGTCAGCAGCGTAAACAGACAAGATGGAGGAGCGACTCGGCGCGCACAATCGACAACCAGTCAGTCAGTCAGTCAGTCAGTCAGTCAGTCAGTCAGTCAGTCTTCCCGAATGAGGAGAGAGACGACTGATCCAGATCAACAGCCCACTCACTCGATCGAGTGATCGTCTCTGATCGGCAATACCGTAGTGGGGGGATCGACCGTAGGACCGGAGGTCCACTGCACTGCTCGAGGACATTACTCACAGCGCTCGCTCTGCGGGCATGAATGGGGAAGAAGGCACGAACGCAGGAGAGTTTTGAGGTGGTCACTGCTGTCCGTTTGTTTCGCGGAAGCGAGCGAGTGGGGGAAGTGAATACAGAAATGATCCATCCAGTCCGTGGGCGACTGAATGGAGATGAGTGAGCGAACATGGAGAAAGTATGGTGCACGACTAATACAGTGAGGTAAGTGTTGGTTGAATGCCGCCACATATTAAGTTTGCCGTGCATTTCACTTTCAATATACCTTTCTGGTCAAATTATGTATAAGTACATTGTGCGTAACTATTATGTTATAAAGGGATTATAATAGAGAGGGGATACTGAACTGGCTTCTCAAAAAAGAAGTCAGCACTTGGCTTTTCTATGGTCGATCGTGCGATACATACACTTTTAGGATCTTCCGAGTCAGGCCGCACCCGCCTGTCTGCCCGTCTTCCGATTTGCTGCTGGATGGAGCTGTTGGCTCGGCCAAGAGCTCACCAATAACTTCTTCATCATCAACAGAATTATACTAAGAGATCGGGAGGAGCCTTGGGGATCGGAGGCCATCGTGAAATAAAAGCTGTCCTCGGTGGATAATCCCCATCCCGAGTGTATAGAGATGCAGAGACCCTCCGAGAAGAGAGCCACCCGCAACAAGCCACAATTACTCACGTTCCCTCCCTTCATTTTCGTTTTGGTGGCACAGTTTTCGTCCCACAGGATCGCTTGCATTCGAGCCCTTGTTGCCCTCAATCCTCTGTCGTGCTGTTTGTGGATAGATAGCGTCCGTCTATCACGATGCGATGGCTCTGGTTGCCTCGTGCGAAACTAAGGACACGGGCTAAAGACGACGTGGCGAGATATATACGCACATACGGAGAGAGACTCATCAGCGTCTCAGTTTCGCCTGTCCAGCGGAGATCACTTGATCTACTTGATCAACGAGCGTCACATACAGGAGAGCACTGTATGTTCGCTGCTGTGTCGGATGGATGAACTCGAAATGAGGCAGACTACCGCGATTATCGATTAGGCTCTTACCGAAAGCAACCGACCGTCCGCCGTTATGGCAGCAGGAGTCAAGCGAACTCAGAGAAAGCCTCGTGCTGGCGTCATGAGATGCCATTCTTCGGTAACTTGACAAAGGAAGGATATGATAATGTACGACCAGCAAATATGTTCATCAGCGCTTGCTGACATTCGTGTGACCTAATGGGCGCAACACGCCTGTCGAGGACGGTGAGCGCGCGGCAAAAGCGAGAAAGCGATGGCGACGACGGAGACCACTGCGAAGAACGTTCGGGTCGATTTCTCACCCCCCCATCCGTTTTCCCATTTCCTTCTCTCTCTCTCGGTCGCTACAAGCAGCGTGAGCTCGTGTGGGGTGTCTATTCGTCTCGTTTTGCACTTGCTTCTCATTCGGGGATTTGCCTCCAGCGTCACCTCCAGTCATTCGCTCGCTCACTAACTACCTTTTCGTTTTCGGGAGTCAACGACCTCTGCGGGAAGCCCTAGGTATTTTATAGAGCGAACACGCGTACGCCTCTGTGGTTGAAACTGGTGTAAGGATTTGCTGTTGGGGGTCACAGGAGCCCCTTCAAATGCCAAACGTACAGTGTCTGGGAGGCTGATTGTGCTGTCTGGGCCTCTCATGATGTCTCTGGTCCAGACAGTGTGGAGCCTATTAAAAGAGCAAGTGATGTGTGGATAAGGATAAAAAATACTGCAAATACCTCAGTGCATGCATACACCGGCGTCTATCCAAGGACGAATCATCATCAGTTAGGAAAGCCTATCCAGGCAATAAGATCTTTACTGCATCACAAGCAGCCCGAGTCCCGACGATCTCGTTATAAAAGTCTCCTTAGTCTTAATCATGCGGATGGTGCAGGCTGAGAGCATTTTTAGCACATTCAGCGTCGCTGCGCGTCTCAACCAGCAAAGTCTCACAAACGTACTTGCCCAGGGTATGCATATGAAGAGGCTCACCTCCCCCTCCCTGACAACGTGATGATGATGCTCCCACCCTTACGCGAAGTGGCACGTTGCAATTGCACGAAAGCGCTTCAACTTGGGTCGGCGCTTTGCACACAGAGACCGAGGGAACTTTTTGAACTTCTGGACCGCCATGGTCGTGTCGAGCGTTGCGTTGCGCTGCGTTACGTTGGCACCCAAAGACAAGCCTGAGAGTGGGCCTCGACCCTCCCCACCAAGCAAAGCCAAGCGCCGCCGTACATCAGACGCACGCACGCGGCGGCGCTTCAACGACCCCGAGTAAATCGAGTGTCCCTGGATTGTCGAGGCCGTGTCGTTCCTGCTTTTGGAAAACAAACGCGTCTGGATGTCTGTCTACATGGATAGCGACACAATCCCAATCCGTCCACAGTACTACCCCAGAGTAGCACCTACCATGTTCTCTATCCACCGATAGATAGACGCACCGCCACACGATGAAGATTATTATATAACACCCCTGGTCTTCTTGCTGCATTTCTTCCTTCATTCCTTCATAAGCGTGTGTGGTGAGCGAGTGGAGCGCCTCTTCTGAGCAGCTCCTGCTTTGCTTGTCCTCATTGCGTTTGCTTGGTTGCTTGTTTGCCAGCGTCGTGCGGTTGTCTCTGTCCACACACACACTCGCTCGCTCGCACGCTCGAAGCAGCAACAGTATTCGTCTTCTTGGCAGGCGTCGAACGAACCCACTGGCTGACTGTACGCACCCTCGCCTGTTCGCTCGCTCGCTTGCTCGCGTGCACGTACGTACATACGTCAGGAGTATCGGCTGGCTGCCCGCGCCATTTGTCGTTACGTGGTTGTTTGTCTGCTGCTACTGCGGTCCCGACTCGGTCGGAGCTCTGCGTCCAGTGTCCGGACAGCAACCCAAACGCGTTGCCTATTACAAAAAAGAACACATGAAGTTCCCGACGACCGAGCGTCTGCTGCCAGAGCTCGCGCTCTCGAGCGCGCAGCGCGACCACTACCGGCTCAAGGCCAAGGTGCTCGTGGAGGACGCCATCGCCCAGTACGAGACGTACGCGCGCGTGCACCAGCGCCGCATCAGCAGGTCGCAGTGGAAACCCGTCAAGAAGCGCGAGCACCTAACCGTGTACAAGGAGCGGAAGCAGTCCCGACGGCGCCAGCAGAACCAGCAGAACAATCAGCAGAACCAGCAGAACTTAGATATCGACGAGGATGAGCGGGACGCAGCGTTCCTCGACCCGATCCTCACGCCCTCGACCGTGCGCTCGACCATGTCGCCGTTCCCAGCGTATACCGAGGGCTTCATGCCGACGACGAGTGTCGACGGCGTCGAGTGGAAGCTACCGACGCTGCTGATGGTCGGCTCGATCATCGGGACCCTAGACGACGTCATGTACGGCGTCTCGACCTTCGACGCGCCGTCCATGCTGCTCAAGACGACCTACACCCACGACGAGCTCATCGACGGCGAGATCCTGAATCAGATCTGCGGACCGACCCCGGAGGACCCGTTCCAGTTTGTCGGCATCAAGTGGGTCGTGAAGGGCAACCCGGCGGGGTACAAGTCGCTCGTGCGGCCGCGGGACCTCGTGTTCCTCGAAGCCACGGGCATCGAGACCCGGTGGAACGGCGACCGGTACGGCTTCCACCTGATGCATTCGCTAGAGGAGTTCCCAAGCCACGGCCCGCTCAAGAGCAAGTCGGTGCTGCGCGGCAAGATCCAGTCCTGCGTGATCTACAAGCCGCTCTCGAACGGCACCGTGGACGTGTACATGAAGGCAAACTTTGAACCGAACGGCAGTGTGCGTGAGTCCGTCGCGCTCATCTCGGCGGCCAACGGACTGAGCTACTGCTGGCGCTCGGTCATGTGCGCCGAGGGCAAGAAGCTCGCGTGGCTGCTCGCACAGAGCCAGGAGAGGGCAAGGAACCACCACGAGGCAGCAGACCCAAGAGCTACGACGTTAGACCCAAGAGCTACGACGACAAGCACAGGTAGAGCGACGACAACCACCACCACCACCCGAAGCAGTCGACGCGAGAAGAAGAAGGAGAAGAAAGACAAGAACGTGTGCTGCGGCGTGTGCCGCAAGAGCGCAAACCCGTTCCGCCACATGAACACCTGCGAGCTCTGTCTCGGCCCCATGTGCTCCCGCTGCAAAGTGACCAAGAAGCTGAGCTGCATCGGCACGACCTGGCGCAAGGAGATCACGCAACGCGAGGTGCTGCTCTGCAAAAGCTGCGTGTCGACGGCCATCAAGAGCGACACGTTCGAGGTCGCGCGCGACGAAGTGCTCTCGGGGAAATGGGAGCTCGAGTCCGACATCTCGATCATGCCGATGCCCTCGCGGAGCAGCAGCCAGGAGGAGCGCAAGCAGTCGGAGAAGCGTGACTCGGAGGCGCTCGCATTCGACAAGACCCTCAAGCTCAGCATCGCGCGCATGGACTCCCGGGACGATACGCAGTCGAGCTACCCCGAGTCGTTCCCGATCGTGGGCCACCTCTGGCCGGGCTCCTACGACTCGGCGGCCGCGGAAGAACTCGACCAGGAGTACTACTTTGACGAGCAGGGACGCGCCTCCGAGGTGCCGCGGTCGTCGACCAACTCGTCGGTGCGTCAGTCGAACTTTGTCGTCGACGTGGGCGGTGTCTCCGAGGTCGTGGCGGGCGAGTTCCGGTACTCGTCGAGGATCACGAACTTCATCGACCTCACGGGCTCCGAGTATTCGAGTACCGGCGGGAGCTTCTCCGAGTACCCGGCGTCGCGGCAGTCGTCGTCCGCGTCCTCGACGCATTCGTCGCACTCGCAACGCCCCATGGCGCCGCCAATCGAGCTGTACCCGATTGCCTCTCAGCCGGCATCGACGTTCCAGGAACAACTAGAGCAGCAGCAGCTGCAACAGCTGGCGGTGCCAGTGGCCCGACCGGAGCTGGAGGCAGACCGCCGCCTGAGCCACCAGCAGTTCCTGTTGCAGCAGATCACGCAGCTGCGCGACGCGGCTGAGCACGTGTATCAGATCACCAAGCACAACAGCGAGGTGCACGCGAGTCACGTGAACCAGGTGTGGCCCAGTGTACGATAAGAAGAGGATCGCCTTCACCACCACCATCAAGAGAGAGAGGGGACCTGAAGTTATGAGCCGCTTTGACATCAAGAGCGAACGGGTCCGAACGAAGGACCTGGTTGCGGGGGCTGCTTGACCTGGGGACCGAACTCAACAGCAAGCTAGTAGTATACCCCCCAGAGCGGCATGTATGTGGAAGAACTTAGAGAGAAATTTTTGCATTGATAGAAAGTAGATAGGATGATAAGATAGATGGATAGATAGAGAGAGAGAGAGAGGGGGGACCTCATGGGGTCTATCCGAACGAAGGATAGGATACGCCCAGAACGCTCTCGAGTATTAACTAACACAGGAGCAATTTGCCATCAAACCAACCAACACTTCATCCTTGAAATCGATATCCCAAGACAGCAAACCCCCAATAGCTACTGTATGGATTGGAGCCCTTGGGCTGTCACTGGTGATGACACGGCGCAGTCATGCTCGCTATTCCGCCCTCTAGAGCTCAAGAGGGTCCATCTATCTATCTATCTTTTGCGACCATGCGCATTCATTCAACGGGAGCTGTGAGAGACAGAGCTCTTCAAGAAAGCTGTGCCTTGCGTGCATAATCCGCTCTCTTCCTTCCGGTAGTTTGCCTGCTTGTTTGTTTGCTGGCGTCGTGCATAAGCATAAGCGATTGCAAACCAGAGGTCCCCTCATGCACTCCCATTCCCATTCACTCAGGTCAATACATGTCCAGTGTACGCTGAGGCAAACAAAACTGATCTTGGTGGGTCCACACAGAGAGAGAGAGAGAGAGAGAGAGAGCAACGAACAACACGCCGCAACCTCAGGACCCTGGGGACTGGGCGGCTGGTAGGAGCTCGGGGTCGTTGAGGATCGCGTGAAAGAAAAAACAACAACGGCGCGCTCGAAGATGAAGATACAGTGTACAACTGCAGGCCACTTGTGGATTGCGCTGCCAGTTGTGCTTGCGAGAGCAGCGCGACGGTACGACGCGACGTGACTCGTTTCTAGCCGCTCGCGCACTTGCTTGGCTGGTGCACGGGCTTGGCGAAAAGGGATTGTCGCGTGTCGGGAAGCTGGAACTGCAGTACATACCGATACCAATTTCACTGGGACGGGTTCGGGTGGTTGGTTGTTTGGTTGCTTGAGTTCGTATTCGTATTCGGTCCTACCTCTCGTTTCTCAGGTCCGTCCATCCACCGACACCTTTTGCACCAAGTGTTCACTCGGACGGTACTGAAGTAGTATATGGGCACGGACAACAGCAGCGAGAGCCTTACGGCAAGGTCGAAGCAATTCTGGGTTTGGCTGATTGGTACATGGCTCGTCCAAAAGGAACGAAGGAATGCGCTCTATGCGTTGGTATTTATGCGTGTGGTGGTTGCTCATCCTGGATTCGCATGTGTCCACTTTCAACTTTAGGACCGTGGCACCGTTCAGGGAGGATGTGTTGGAGTGGGAGCTGGTTGCTGGTTGCTGAGTACTCGATCATCTTGAAGAGTGAGGGAGGGTAAACAGGAGAGCAAGCAAGCCAGGAAGGGTGGACGATCAAACGAATGTTCACACATCGCTGTGGACGCATCCTCCTTTTCAAAATGAACTGTGAAAAGTGAGGATTACATATTCATCAGGCCGTTCCAACGCCAGCAAGTCGAGCCAGACGACCGGCGCCCACGTCCTTGCAGTGGAGCCACGCGTCGAAAGCTCACACGCAGTGGACGTAGTACAGTATCCCAAGCTCCAAGTCTCAGCTCTGGGGCTCGAAAACTTTTGGTCCTTTGCTTGAAGGCCGCAGTTGTCGCTGGAGAAAGCTGGCTGAGGCATGTACCTGCACTGATTTGCTTGCCACCCGAAGCGCAAAGCTGGTTCGACCGAGCCGGTGTTAGTAACGTTAGGAATGTGGACCAATTGTTGCGTTGCTCTCAGAACAATAATAGTTGTTTGCATTGGAGGTGTGGATTGAGATTATGAGATCGGTTGCCCGATATTATTATTATTTGGGAGATTCATACGATACTTTCAGCTGTGTGGCTCCGAGAAGCAGAGCAGTTGCGTGGGAAACGGATGAGTGAGGTGGGGTGCCTTGGGGCTCTTCGGTGCGTGCCGAGTGGTGCCATTACAGCCTTCCCAAAGAGATCCAATTTCAGCCCACGAGCCTCCCACATACTGCTGGTGTTACTCACACATTCACGCCCCACAACCCACAGGAACCACATAACATAGATTGGCATCTGGTGATCCACGTGAGTTGCAGAGTTGCAGCAACCTAAGCGAAGCGAAATCATTTCGCGCGTTCTCCATCGTAATCGGCATTTGGCCTATGAGTTCAGAATGTGCTGGGGATGGCGTTTTGCATTCCCGATCACGAGCAACCTACTTTCCCCATGAAGCTGCTGGTGGCAAAGGAGAGCAGCTCTCTCTCTAACTAACTAACTCTCAGTGGGTCAACACTGAACCTCTCTCTCTCATCTTCTCCTTGCTTTTCTGCAGGCTGAAGCTACTCGAGAACTAATAAGTACCTGTCTGCTGCTCAGAAGCGCCTTGGTTGCAGGTATCTTTCCATAATTCTCCTGGTGTGGTGGCCATTAGGCTCGTGTGCACCCTTGCGCTTTAGGAAAGGCTCGCTTTTGCTTACTGGAGCACTTGAGAAGAACTGCAGCTGGTCATCGCGACACAACAGGAGGACTATTGCTCAGAGCTGCTCTGAACACCTTCCATACTTTCTCCCAAGGTGTCCACAAAAGCTCGTGCACCTTTCTCTATACATGCAAGAAAGCCTCGTTGGTGCGTCGGAGGTCTCTGGAAGCTCTCTCTTAGCAAACGCGAGGACAGGCACCACCACCACGTTAT
Organism: Globisporangium viniferum; assembly: GCA_023333705.1. Classification (NCBI taxonomy): domain Eukaryota; phylum Oomycota; class Peronosporomycetes; order Pythiales; family Pythiaceae; genus Globisporangium; species Globisporangium viniferum. The sequence goes on along the minus strand of JAASFI010000111.1, from coordinate 32,546 downwards.
ACAGCAGACGCTGCTCAGGGCTCTGTCGCATTCGTAGTTCCAAGTGTTCACACTTGGCTCGTTCCTATATCTATGAGTGTATCTGAACTCGTTGCGTGTTTGCCTTAGGAAAGCCTCGGTTGTCATTGATTGGGAATAAGATGAGAATACGAGAATACCGTGAGTGAGTGAGTGAGTGATCCACACAAGCTGAGTCTGATTCAACCATCAAGTGGATTGCTCCAGGTTTTCGCTCATGTTCGCATGTTAAACAAGCGATCACCTTGCTTTCGCATATCGTACGTTGTGCGGTTGTTGTCGTTCATGGTCGAGGGCACCTCCAATAGTATGAGCTGATAAAGTAGACGCGTGACAACGAATCAGAACGAATCCAACGAGAGAAATGAGATCTGGGACTTTTTGCCATCTTCACTTCGCGTCGTCTCGCAGTTTTGCTGTCTGAGCCTCAAGCAATCGGTCGTGCTACAGTTCCTCACTCCGACGAGCGGATTCTCCTCACAGTATCAATCCAGTTCTAGCACCAAAAGGAAGAGCTTGGATAGACCCGACACCGCAATGCGACTGTGTGTGTGTGTGTGTGTGTGTGTATCCGTGGATAGAGGTAGATTAGAATTAGATTTTCACGCACCCAGAGCTTCCCTTCCGCTTTCTCATGCGCTTGTTAGGGAGGGAACGAGGCGAGTTCCTGACGACGAGGACAAAGGAGAAGTAGGGGGAAACCTGGGATACATAGATCGCTTCCCGGGCATTGCGATCCACAGGCTGCGGACACATTGCGCAGGCTCTAGGATAACGTTGGAGCTCTAGGCTACCAGGTCGCCGAATATCTCATGTGAAAGATGCATTTTCCAATTGTCGAGACTCCTTTATGTGTGCTCATTCACAAGAGTTGGTTGTGTCTGCTCAATTGAGGAACTGAGCTGCTCAATATGAATAGAAAAATGCTACTGATTTGCTTGCTTATTCGATGTGACAGATGTGTCACTGGAGTCAGAACAACTGGCCACTGAAATAAGTGAGCTTGTTTTACCACAATAAGGCACCCTAAACAGTTAATAATACAATGCCGGAAAACTGAAATGCATATTTGCTAAGCATACTGATTTATGATCCTTTTCAATCAAGTTACCTTACATGCTCAACATTTACCCAAATAATCTGCTTTTATACCAACCCATCTGTTTTCCCGAAAGTGATCCCACCATCCGGAAATCCAGAACCGAATGTCGGATCGTCAAACCTGACATCTACGTGATGGGCTTCAACAAAAAATCGGCCAGCAGACGAGCCAAATCCCAACTTGTCCGACATTGCACCAACGGTACACTTTGAGTGAGTGGATACCAGTTGTCTGGCGTCCTTCGGGTCTTCCTGTTGATGTTGATGCAATAGCATTCGCCTCGGAGTCCCGTCCGTACCAAACAGCGAGCAGCTACAATACGCATCTCCTCCTCAGCTCTCATCAAGTGTGTCTCTTGGGGAGCCCACTCTCAGTGCACTGACGCACGCACTTGCACAGAACGCACACGCTCTGAACCCCAACAGCGCAGCGCAGTCAGTCGAGAAAATCAAATCGCAAGACCGGATCCAATCGCCTCTGGTGGGAAACATCACCAACACCCTCGCAAAACACAGCAGGCACGAGTGCAGTGAAGCAAATCCCACTTGACAAGTGTGTCAAGAACACAGGTGAGCAAGAAAGCAAAGACGCACGCGAAGCGGTTACGTTGTCCTTGCAGCTGGTATTACTTCTTACTTCTTCAGCTGGTTTGTTGCTGCTCATTTGGAGATTTTGAGCAGCACAGAGGAGCGCAGCACACCGAGATGGCGCCGCTCAAATTTCCCACGACCAAGAGCCCGTTCCCGCAGGTGGAGCTCACGGACGGTGACTGCAGGCTCTACGAACAGCGCGCGCACACGCTCGTGGCGAACGCGCTCGCAGAGTACGACGAGTACAGCGAGCTGAGGCAGCGCCAGGTGGACAGGAAGCAGTGGCGAGCCGTCAAGACCCGCGAGAACCTCACTGTGTACCGCGAACGAAGCAGTCGATCAACGAATAACAATGGAGATGGCAGTACTAGCAGCGACGACAGCTCAGCAACAGGGACCCCGAAGCTGGCAGCGACGATGGCAGCGACGCTCGCGCTCGGCGCGACCAGGATCGGCGGCTGGTTCACGAAAGCAGACAAGGAGAACGGCGACTGGAGCCTGCCGACGCTGCTCGCGGTCGGCTCGATCGCCGGCACGCTCGACGACGTCATGTACGGCATCAGCACGTTCGACTCGACCGCGATGTTCCTCAAATCGACCTACACGGACAACCAGCTCGTGGACGGCGAGGTGCTCTACTCGATCAAGACGCCAACGCCCGAGGAGCCGTACCAGTTTGTCGGTCTCAAGTGGATCGTCAAGGGCCAGCCCACGGGTATGAAGAACATGGTGTGGCCCCGAGACATCGTGTACCTCGAGTCCACGGGCATCGTGACGCGTCCCGATGGTGAACGAGTCGGCTACCAGCTCATCCACTCGGTGAACCTGGCCGAGTGCGACGAGCTCCGCAGCAAGGGCGTGCTCCGCGCGACCGTGTCGTCCTGTTTCCTGTTCAAGCAGCTTCCCAAGGGCGCCGTGGACGTGTACATGAAGGCGCACGTGGAACCGAACGGCAAGGTCTCAAATGCGATCGCGCTCAAGTCGACGGCGTCGAGCTTGATCTACTGCTGGAAGTCCGTGTCCTGTGCGCAGCGCAAGAAGCTCGCGTGGAAGCTCCAGATGAAAGAGAGACAGCAGTACCCAGACAGCACAACCACCAGCACCAGCACAACGACAGTGTCCACGCTGTCGCGACGAGGCAGCCAGCTCTCCCACTGCGGGATCTGCAGCCAGTCGATCGGCAAGTTCCGCCAGGCGGTCAAGTGCGAGCTCTGCGAAGCGCCCGTGTGCTCCAAGTGCCGCGTGCACAAGCGGCTGAGCTTCAAAGGGTCGTGGGCCAAGCACGTGGTGCGCCGCTCGGCGCTCTTCTGCACCAAGTGCATCGCGCGTACGAACCAGCTGGACGCGTTCGCGGTCGCGCGCGACGAAGTGATCGCGAGCCGCTGGGAAGAAGTTGCTGTCAACAAAGGTGAGATGAACAAGTCCGAGGTGAGCCACCACCTTTCGTCGCCAGTGGACCGGCGGTCCAGTGAGCGCACGACCGCAGCGTGGCACTCCTCCGACCTAAGTATGGGCGGTGTCAGCACCGCCAGCAGTGGTGGCTACAGCGTTGCGAGCCCCGACAGCTTTGTCAAGCACGGCGATAGTACCAGCAGCACCTCCAACAGCAGCTATAGGAGGAATACCCGGAGCGACAGTGCCTGGAAGCACCACCGGTTCTCGCACAGTTTCGACATCACGGCGCCGATCCTGGAGCCGCGGTTCCAGGAGGTCGACTTCGACTACTGCGTGCCGCCCACGGACGAGCTGGACGGGATGCTCGAGTCCGAGTTCCAGTACGCGCACGCCGCCAGCGACTACTACTACAACCCGAGCAGCACGCGCAGTACTCAGAGTACGAATAGCAACCCGGCTCTCACGCACCAGGAGCAGCTCTGGCTGCAGATGTCGGAGCTGCGCACGCAGGCCGAGAGCATCTACCAGATCACGCAGAAGAACGCCGAGTGCCACTTGAACAGCAGCCGGTCGACGCGGTCCCTGCAGTTCGTGAGCTGAAGTGCGAGCTGCTTCGCGTGTGAGGTAAACTTACTATTTAGAACACCGCCGATCTACTTTGGATAGATAGTAGATTGGCATTCAGTTATTAATCATTTATCAGAATGAAGAGAGACCGCGAGAGATAGAGACAAAAGAGCCATCGGAAGCTCTTTTGGGATCTCGGATCTCAGCCTCTTGTCCTCGTCCAAATTCACTCTCAACCTCTGGTCTTGTATTCGGATGTGCAGCACCAACCACACAATCTTTCAAGCCCTCATTGTGACTCGTACGAATTCCAGTTGCAGGGTAGGGGGACTCAGAGAGAGAGAGCTCCTGAAACGGACGACCGCAATGAAGTTTCGCTTCTTTATTTGATTTGCTCTCTCTCTCGTTCTCTCTCTGCCGACTCTTCAGAGAAGAAAAGAGAAACGGACTAAGCTCACGCGCTTCTCACACACGAGTCGCCGCCGCTCTCAGCCTGCTGCTGAACATGCTCAACACGCTTTTGAAGCCCTCGCGTCAGTCTGTTCAGTCACTCAGTCCCCACGTCACATCACCTAAGAGTATGAGCGACGATGGCAGCAGCGACAACAGCGACAAGGAGGAAGAGCAGACGGACGAGCGGCTCGAGCGCTTCAAGGCGTTCGTGGACAAGTTTGAGATCGAGCTGGACGACCCGGTGGACACGGTGGGCGACCTGGACAAGCTCGAAGAGTTGGACTTGTCGGACAAGGACCTGACCGAGTTTCCCGAGGACCTCGTAAACGCCGTGCCGCCCAACCTGCGCACGCTGGCGCTGGAAAAGAATCAGCTGCGCCACCTGCCCGAGGGCATCGCGGCGTTCAGTCAGATCACAGAGCTGTACCTGAGGGAGAACCAGCTCGAGGGCTTGCCTGGGGCGATCGGCAACCTGACAAAGCTTGAGAGTCTCTACTTGGAGGACAACCAGATCACAGCCGACGGCATCCCGGACAAGATCGCAAGTCTCGTCGAGACTTTGCTCGGGCTCTGTTTGCACCGGAACCTGCTCACGGTACGAAAATGTTGGTGGTGGTCCGTCCTTAGACCTAGGTGTTCTCGAGTCCCAGGTATTGTGGCACTTAACGCTTAACTTCGTCGATGCCTTCCTACAGAGTGTACCCTCGAGTGTCTGCAAGCTCGTGCTGCTCGAAGAGCTCTACCTGAACGAGAACCAGCTGGAGGTCCTCCCCGAGGAGATCGGACTACTCGTGAACCTGAAAGAGCTCGACATCCCGGGCAACAGACTCACAAACTTGCCAGAGTCGTTCTCAAACCTGCGGAGGCTCGAGATCTTCCACGCCGAGGACAACCAGCTGGCCAAGCTCCCCAAGGGCCTCGGCGGCCTCGAGACCCTGCGGAAAGTGTACTTGCAGAACAACAAACTCACAAAGCTGCACGCGTCTCTGGGGAGGTGCGCCAGGATCGAAGTGCTCAACGTCGAAGACAACTGCCTGAGCAAAGTGGCCAAGCGCATCGGCGACCTGCCCAAGCTCAAGCACTTGCTCCTGGCGAACAACGAGATCACAGAGCTGCCGTTCAACCCAATGGAGAAGGCCCCGGGGCTGCGTCGCCTGACGCTCTCGGGGAACAACTTGTCGCCGCAGATGCTGGAGCTCGAGAAGCAGGTGGCGCTGCTCCAGGGCGTAACCGAGGAGGCCGAGGACGAAGGGTAAGTCGAGGAGAAGATCATACAGTAGGTACAAAGAGAGAGAGAGCGCGTTTGTTGCTCGCTAAACTAAATAAGATGGACACAAGAGCATGCATTTCCACAGCCGAGTGCTGTCTATTTCTCCTGTATGCCAAGCGAGTGGTCTATCCACGTAGACGCTTGAGGGCAATCACAGAGTTGAGGAGAAACCGGGTGTGTGTATTGTTTGTTCATGCTCAAACTCTCGCATGTCCTGTTAAGACCAGACTCGTCCGCAGCGAGGCTGATCTCGCTAGCAGTTCACGTGAAGAACGCGTGCGTGTCGAAGTCGGTCTTGATGGGCGACGGCAGGGGCAGCGGCGACGGTGGAGGCATGTTGAACTGCGCTGACATTGATGACGCTGGCTGCGCGGAGCCGCTTGGCTGCTGCTGCGTGGATTGCGAGGACGCACCGGCAGAACTGGGGTGCTGTTGGCTGTGAATGAACGCCCGAGAGTCCACCGAAAGTGACGGAGCCACAGAAGACGATAGGGCGGCAGTGGATGCTGCTGCTTGCGCGTGTGGCATGCTCCGGTGCATCATCATCATCTCTTTCTGCTGCGTCACCTGAGCTCCGTCGTCGAAAGTAGAAAGGACCAGGTTAGCTTGACGAAGTAGACTTCCATAGTTCAACAGAGGTGATGGAGTTCTGGGGGAATGCACGCACCAGGTAGTTGAACGCCAGGATCTGCTCCTTGAGCTGCAGCTGGGTGTTGTAGGCGCGGAAGAACGACGGGTTCTGCTCCTCGAGCTTCTGCCACACGACGCTCGTGAACTCCGGGTCCACCTGCACCTGGTCCTTGAGCGTCAGGAGGATCTCGTTCTGCTCCCAATGGGCGGATATCGAACAATGTTGAGAGTTAGTTAACTACCAGCCGAGTCGTTTCGTCCACGGTCAACTAGACCAACTAGACCAGTAGATGAAAGGCCTCCGATGCGACCGACGTACCTTGCTTAAATATTGTTGAAGGCACCGCTCGATCATGTTTTGCACCCGTAGGATGTCGTTCCACGAGAATGGCTGCGCAGAGGAGTCGGAGGCAGCGGCTGACGCTGAGGCTGCTGCTGGCGACGGCGCTGCTCGTTTCGACCCGCTAGCTGCCGTAGAAGACGGCTTTGCAGTTGTTTTGCTTGGTCTGGCGGATGCTTTCGGGTGTTTCTGCTGTTGATACTGCTTTGGTGGTGGCGGCGAAGTCGCAGTGTCATCGTGGGTGTCATCACGGTTGTTGTCGTCGTCGGACGGATCCTGAGTCTGCGGGTCCTGCTGTCGGGTTGGAGAGGGGTAGTTGAGTCGCGAATCCGGGGCCGGGCTTCGTGGGTCGACGTCTTTCGAGGAGCTACCAGCGTACTGCAGCTCCAGTTGGCTCATAGACTGCTGTTGTTGCTGTTGGCGCTGGTCGGGCCCTCGGACCTCCAGTTCCATAGACTGTTCGCCTTGAAAAGCGGGATACTGCGATGCCTTCATCAGCTGGTTAAACTCCTCAGTCTCTCGATCGCTTGGGATGTGTTGCTGTGGATGCGGATGCGGTGTGTGGCTTTCAGAACAGAGCTCGTTCACTTGCTCGCGAAACAGTTCCTCGCTCTGGTTGCTGTTCATGGAAGGAAACGGGAAGTTGAACGCCGAGTCCGAGCCATCTGCAGGGTTGAGCGCCGAGTCCGAGCCATCTGCAGGGTTGAACGCCATCTCGGAGCTGCTGTTATTGGCGTCGTGCTGGTTGGCCTCTTCGGTATTTGCATCGATATTGCGTGCATTCTGTGCGGCTGCTGCTGGGACTGATGACGAAGGTGTTGGGGTCTCGGAATACTCCTCCTCTCGATTGCCAAAAGCCATCGCGTTTGGCTGATCGGACTCGGACGCTGACAGCGAGGACGCCGAACCCATGAACGCGTCAATCGCGTCTTCTTCCTGGTCGTACATGGCCACATCCCGCTTGAGCGCTTCCGTGTCGTCAGCAGCGATCGCATCAGCCTCGGATGCCATGATGAGAGCACAACACACGACCTAAAGAGTAAACTCTCGCGAACCCGTCGAACGCTTCCCACAGAGAGCACCGGAAGGCGACGTGATGAAGCGCGTCTCTTTCTCTCTCTCTCTCTCTCTCTCTCTTTGCTTTGGCTCTCTCGCTTTGCGCAGCGAGGAGGTGCCAATGGCCGGGGGTGTCTTGTCAGAAACCTCCTCGAAAGAGCGTCAGTTGGCAGCGAGCGATTCGAATCGTTTCACGCACACTCAGCGCAGCCTCAAAAAGACCGAAACAAAGAGCGCGAAAAGGCGCCGGCTTGCGTAAAACACACTGGGGCTTCTTTCCTCGTCGCATTCATACGCTAACGAGGTATAGAGTTTGCAGTCCTGAGCGTCCGTCACAGGAGAGCGAGGGAATTGATTGACTTTTGTCGTGCTTCCCCATCCCACCATCTCCAGAGCAACGCCTCGTGGGTACCCAGGTTCACTATAACGAGACCTTTCACAGATTAGATGGTAGATAATAAGCACGCTCGTCATGCTGCTGAGCGAGCGGCTCCGTTCGCTGTTGATACTGTACGGTGCCACCAGCGAACTGTTGTAAGCGGCAGGTGAGAGCCAACGAACGGCGCTGAGGAAGACCGAAGTCTCCATTGTGAACAGTGAAAGTCGCCGCCGTTTGGCATCGAAAGGCGGCGAAATCTACACACACAAAAAGTGAAGCCATTTGAGGAATGGGAGTGTTTGTCCACACCAATATCTATTTTTTGAAGAAAAAATGCATGGTATAAATTTAACAAAGTACTTTAGGTAGAGCATTTATTTCGTGTGGACCACACCGTTCGAATGTGCATTCACCCAATCAAAATCGTTCACTTTACAAACGATTTTGATTGGGTGAAATCGCATTCTCCACGAAACCATACAAAAGGCAAGTCAAACGGAGAGCTTCTATAAACTGAAGGGCTAGTGCCCCACTCAATACAAAAAGCAAGTCAAAGGGGAATCGTTCGAAACCTCTATAAAATATGTCGGTTCGTGATTGGAAAATCTTGGACCGTATTTCAGAGGATGTTGTTAGCACAAGAAACTCTCCTAGAACCGTCTTGGCCGTCTAGGCACAGCAATAGCAATTGCTGTGCAATTGTGCTATTGTTCAAAAACAAATGCGCTCGACATGCGACGACGCGGGGAGCAAGTGATGGCGTTGCTGCTGCTGCTATCTTTACGCCTGCCCGCCGGTCGTCCATTTCAAACCAGTTACCTACCCTGTCGCTGCTGCTCTCCTCGCAAATGGCGCGGTGAAGATAAAGCGATTCGGGCAGCTTGGCTGACGCTGTTGATCCGTTCCATCCACCAGGCACAGCAGCAGCAGCTATGAACGAATACGATGATGACACTGTGCATGAGCAGGAGCGAGACCGAGATGATGACGACCGTGAGACGTTAGATGGCTCAGAGACCCCCGACCGCCCGCCTCCGATCCTCATCCCACAATCGTCGGGAGGGAGGCTGCGGCGATGCCAGAGCTCGGGACACAATGACGGCTCGAACGGGGACTCGTCCTGCTCGTCGGCGTCTTCCCCATCAACCTCCGTGCTCAACACCACGCTGTCGCGCTGTCCGAGCTTCGTGAGCGAGCTGCGCAACGACCGCGAGATCATCACGATGGTGTGCAGCTCTGCGAAGAGCTCGGAAGACGTCGACGCGCTCGACCTGAGTACCGTGGCGAAGAAGACCCGCAAGTCGCTCAAGTCGCTGCGTGCTCTCGCCGATTTCGGGAACCTCGTGCAGCTGAACGTGTCGAATAACGCCATTGGATCGGTCGACGGCGTCGACGTGTTCGTACAACTGGAAGCGCTCTCCATGTCGCGCAACCACCTCAAGCGCGTCGGCAGTCCGCTGTTCACGCTGACGTCGCTGCGCCACTTGGACCTCTCGGGCAACTTCATCTCGCACATCCCCAAGGCGATCGTCGGCCTCGAGCAGCTCGAGACGCTCAACCTCTCGGGGAACAACCTGGGTGTTCTGAAAGAGGTGGACCCGCTCGGCAAGCTCGCAAACCTGCACGAGTGCAGCTTCAGCGCGAACCCGTTCTGCAAACTGCCGACGTACAAGGACTATGTGATCTGCAAGCTCCCCTCGCTCGAGAAGCTCGACGAATCGATGATCACAGTGATCGTGCGCGACAAGAGCCGAAGACGCTTCAGCGAGGAGATGTTCTCGAAAGACTCGAAGTTGCGCGAAGTCGGGATCGCCCACGAGAACGAGCAGAACAAGCTCCGCGAAGCGCGGAGTGCGCTGGAAGCCGAGAACCTAAGGCTCAAAGGAGAGCTGCAAGTCAAGTCCAAGCTGCTGCAGAACAAATCGAAAGAGTGGTCGAGTGCCACGGGCCAGCTGCTGCAGCTGCAGCAGGAGATCGCGATGCTGAACCTCGAGCGGCGGGGCTCCACGGCCTCCTCCACAGGCGGGTCAGGGTCGCCGGGTTTTGCGTCGTCGAGCTTTTCCGTTCCGTCGCCTCACTTGCAGCGACTGAATCGGAGCGACTCGCGCCTCTCGATGACCTCAGACGGCACTTCATCGTCCTCTCGGTTCGCAGAGTCCTTTACACGGGCAACGAGTGGCAGTCGAGCCGCCTATGAAGATCTGCTTGGTGATCATACTGACGTAGACGAAGAGGGCCTCGATTTCCATCTCCACCAGTCAATTCGCTCCGTGTCGCCAACGAATCGCAGTAGTTCGTCGATTGCTAATACTGCTGCTGTTGCGCCTGCAGTGTCGCCTCAGCACCAGAACCTTCGGTACTCCTCACACCAGCGTAGTAGTCTGAACATCTCCGACCAGTTTGATGAAGAGGTGGCGAGCATCTCAGCGCGATCTCCAGATGCGCGGAGCCATCATCATCACAAAGAGGATCACAGTTCGTACTCCAAGCGCTTGATCGACTCGGCGTGCTCTCCACTACACAGCAGTAGCTACCCGCCAGAGAAGCTAGGGATGCACACTGCCAGTAGCAACGAAGAGCAAGACCAAGAGCCATCGATGGTATCCCAGCCAAACCTGATTGCTGTGTCCCCTCAACCTGGACGCAGCAAGAGCTTTGATCACGTCCGCCGAGCGTTCAGCGAGTTGTCCCCTCAGAGTGGACGCCACAGAGAAATGACAGCTACAGATGTGCCGATGGATCGCGAGGTGGACCTCGCCGAGGACGACGCGATCAAGAACGACATGAGCATCAACCGATCGATCCGATTCCCCACTTTCGAAGACGACCTCGCATGTCCAGCGTACGAGGACGAAGTTCAGGTGCACCAGTCAAATAGACAACAGCAGCGTCAGTCTCCGGTTCGCTACGAGCGAGAGCAAGAACGGACTCCTTCACATTACAACAATCACCACCACTACCAACAGCAGTATCCTCAGCAACATCGAGTTGTAGCGTTGTCACCCCAGCGTCTCCTGTCGTCACCGTCGCCATCTCCAAGATCAAAGGCGCAGCGCATGTGGAAGCGCCAGCACGACGAGTTCCGGGAGCAAACATTCGGGAGCCCCAGCAAGAGCCCACTCAAGTTCTCCTCGATGCTCGGAGGTTCACCATCACCGCACCATCAGCAGCATCAGTTCGCATCAAGTCCCGTCGACAAGGACATGCTCACGCGCCAGATCCAGGCTCTGCAGTCCTGTAAACAATCGCTCGTGACCGAGATCGCCAAGGAAGAGCAGCTGCTGCATGTATTAAAGCAAGAAGCGAGCTCGTACGCGAGCCAGATGGATCAGCTGCACCTGGGGATCCAAGTGTGTCTGAGCCAAGACAACGCTGCCGCGGAAGCTGCTGCTGCTGCTAACATGGGCGGCGCTGCATCTCCACGCTCAGCATCAGCCAGCAAGAAGCAGCGAGACGAAGAGAACTACCGTGCGAAGCTCGAGTTCTGCCGGAGCAAGCTCCGATTCGCGGAAGACAAGGAGAAGGAGATCGAAATGACCATGGTGCGCACGACCAAGCGCGTGCTCCAGTCGGACCTGCAGAACACGCCGTTCGACAAGGAGATCTTCGCGCTCACCCACAAGCTCCAGCAGGTGATCGTGCAGAAAGAAGAGATCCACCAGGAGATGAGTTGCCTCATGGCGCTCATGCGCGACCAGCAGCAGCGTCAGTCTACTAACGGAAGCGACGACGAGGCTGGGAATGGTGGAGGAGGACGTCGCCGTTCGAGTGCTGGCAACGGCAATGGGGGCGGCAACTACCAGCAGCAAACTGTCGACGACATGCTAGAAGAGGAAGAGCAGCGCCAGCGACTGAGCGCCGAGCATCAGCAGACGGTCGCGCTCGCTCGCAAGCGCCTCGACGAGCTGCAGAGACGGTATAACGACGTCCAGGACCGCATTCACGTCAAGGAAGAGCGCATCGCGTCGTTCGTCGAGGAGCTCAAGGACGTCGAGAAGGAGCTCTCGCTCATCAATCAGCGCATCCCACCGACCAACAGCCCGCACCCTTCGCGTCGTCAGCGCTCGGTCAGCCTTGATTTCTATCCATCATCATCATCTCAGGTGCCCTCGCCGTCCCAGACGACAATGGATGCTGTGGAGCTGGAGCTCGCGGAAGCGCTGAAACACATCAAGAGCGTGCGAGAAGAGGCTGAAGCAGGAGCGGCAAGCCCTGGGAGTGGTGGCGTGAAGGACATGAACATGGGTCGAATTGTTGGAGATTGCCATGACCGCCCTAGTCAGGACCCGAGCTGCTCTGAGGATTCATCATCTACTGGAAACGGGGGTGTTGATACCCGACCTTGTTCAGAATCACCCAATGGGAAAGAAAGACCGTCAGCTTCGTACGAACTCAGATTCAAGGAGCTTTTGACAGCTGAGATGCTCGAAGAGATCAAGAAGGACATCTACGAGCGGTTGTCAACCCAGCTGGCGGCGAATGCAAAGGCCGCGGGGGAGAACAACGGACGCACTGTCGCACAGGACCACAAAGACCTCCACGAAGCGATCGCTGTAGCGTTGGAGACCCAGATGAAGCTCGCGATCGAGAGTTTCCACAAGAAACGAGACGACGACGAGAAGAAGCAGAAGAAGAAAGACAGCGCCACAGCGTCACCCTCGCCAACGAGACGTACGCGGGCGGGTAAAGACTCAGTAATTCAGTCTTCATCGTCTTTATCTTCTGGCACCACCACTCGGTCATCAAGACAAGATCAGCTACCTCCAGGTCATGACACGCCGAAGGACGACGACATTGCGTGCGATCAGTTGGACGACTTTGTGCCTGTGGACGCAAACTACACCAAAAAGTACCGCTTTGTCAAGTACCGGTCGTCTTTATTATCGCCGCCGTCCCCCACCGGAGGTGGCGGTGGTGGTGGGAACTCAAAGTCGTCGTCTCGAGCGACTGGCGCGCAGCGCATCCTGAAAGCCTGCGAGCGCCTCGAACAGGCCGAGAACGAGTGCAAAATCGACCCGATCAACGCGATCGAAGTGGACTCGATGGGGAACAAGCGGAGCAGCTTGAAAGTGCTGCTCATGGGAGCGCGCGACCTGCCGACGACCCACTTGCGGACAAAGAACCTGGACCCGTACGTGAGTCTCGAGATTGTCTACCCAGAGTACATCGTACCCGGATCATCTTCAGGGAAGCACCAACCTATCTCACCAAGAGACACACTACGACATGGCTACACCGGTGACGAGGCTTCTTTGCTCCATAATCAATCGTCAAACCAGCAGAGTTTCCGCAGCAGAACGAAGAAGAAGACCGTGTACCCGGTCTGGGACGAGGAGTTTGAGTTTGTCCCCGTGCTGTCGCTGAAAGGATACCTCCACGTGCGCATCCTGAACGACCGGAAGCTCAGCCGCGAGCAGCTCGTGGGCGAAGTGCGAATCCCATTGCGCACGCTCCTGCACCAGAAGAAAGCTGTCGACTGGTTCCCTCTACGAATCGCTGTGCCACCAATTTCGTCTTCGTCGACATCGGATTTAATAGCGGGGACGACGCGAAAATCCTCGACGATCCTTCGCACCAGCGGCGGAACCATCCGACTGCAGTTGCAGCTCACGTACTCGCGCCTGGAGAAGTACAAACGCGCGGTCGACGAGCTCGCGACAAAGTACTTTCACGAGCACAACCAGCTCCCGCCGTTCATCGAGGCCGCTGGACACCTCCATGCTATGACGGAGAGACGCAAGCAACTACAGCATGGGACGTACAACCAAGAGCAACACAATGACAAGGACGATGACCATGACGGCGAGGACCAAGACGATCAGGAGGAGGACGCGATGCCTAAACGGAGGTATGCGTCAAGAGAAGATGCCGAAGCCCTCGAGGAACTCCAGTATCACCAGCAGCAGCATCAGCAGTACTGCAGCAGTGGAGGTGGTGGCGTACCAGAGGTCGAGTCGCCAGCGAAAGACTCGGAGTCTGTGATCCCGACGTTCGATGCGTGGAAGACGGAACGAGGAGCAGAAGCCATCGCCATCGCCGCTCATCAGCAGCAACTCCACCAGCAACACCAATACCAGCAGCGACTGAGAGAGGCGCAGGAAGGCTCATCGTATGGAGAAATCAGTCCGCAGCGGAGCTCGGCGGACGTGATGATCTCGTCGCACATCTTCGATAGCGGCCCAGTTCCACCCGGTGGTCATGGCTCTCAGTCTTCCTCGGTTTCTGTGTCTGCTGCTGCTCGGCTGTCAGTGGAACGGAACAAGCGATTGTGGGAGACCCCAGTGTCCCAGGAACCCCCTCAGATGCGAAACACTGTGCCGAGCAACATCCACACCGGCCATTCCTCCACTGATCGCGCGTACTTCTATCCAGAGTCAGGACTATCGGCGCAACTGCATCATGGCGAGAGGATTAGGAAGAGCAACTCGACTTTCATGGAAATCCGTCCTCAGGCAGCACGATGCTGCGGCATCCTTCATTCACGACTCCAGTAGCAACAAATTCCCGGTCGTCCATGCCGAGTGCAGCCGTCACAATGAAAGCAGTGCCGTCCCATGCTGCATCCCACTTGCTGGGCCGTGCTCCTAACAGAGGTAACCATAGAGGAGCCAGCAAGCAGCACAACCAGTCTTATGGAGCCAACCCGATGGGCCGCCGCAAGACGACGGGAATGAGCCAGTGCCCCGAGTGCTTTGACGACTACTCGCCGTACCACCCGGACTTCAAGTTCACGGACGTGCTGGACCTGGGCAACAACGACCACTTTGTGAAGAAGCGCAAGTCCACGAACCTGTACACGTGGCAGTCAGGGTCGCGCGGTGGCTTTGGTGGGAATGGAGGAGGCATGGGCTTCGACGACGTGAACCGGAAAACCGATCTGCGGATCTTCAAGAGCCCCGGGTTCTCGCGACGACAACCGACTTCGGGCTTCCCCGAGCGCTACATTGGACTCGACAACCAGACCTGCGAGCGCCTCAAGCGCATGTTCGGACGCATGGACGGAGCGTCGGGGTAGGTGATACTGTAAATGATGCAGATACACAGTAGTAGGTGGTTTGTTTCGAAGACCGTTGATGGAGAAGCTCGTACTCGCCCTAAAGTTTAGCGTGCCATAATCTCCCTTTCAAAGTAAAAAAGGCAAGGTGACATGCAACACTTCCCTCAATTTTATCCTATTCTATCACACTTTGTATTGTAAAATCTAATTTACGCAGTGTAATATTCACAATAAAAAGGTTATTTACAGTAATAAAAAGGTAATGCAATTAAAAGGGTTGTGCTCACAATTCACACTTTACCCCCAGATTGCGGGTTGCAGTCAGTCAGTCTTTCACTTGGCAATTACCAGCATGAGCGTGCTGCGACCGGAGACGCTGCAGGTGGTCGCGCAGAGCGCGGGCGTGGACGCGCTGAGCGACGCGTGCGTACGCGAGCTGCTCCCGGAGGTGGAGCTGCGCCTGCGCGAGATCATTCAGGACGCGCTCAAGTTCCGCAACCACTCCAAGCAGGCGTCGCTCGGCACGAACCACGTCAACCTCGCGCTGCAAGCGCGCAACGTCGAGGTAAGCACGCTAACGCCATTTCTCCTTCTCTGTGTGAATGGGTATATGTGGGCCCCTTGCCATGTGATAACGTTTTGGGATATGATTGCATGTGTGCATATGCCTGTGCAATATGCCGTTGTATTGATCATCGGTCTACGAATGGCGGTGTTATCTGTGTGCGAATGTGATAGAGTTTGTATGGGTTTGGCGCGCCAGGAGCGATCAAGTACCGACAGAGCGAGGAGCAGAAGAGCCTCTTCTTCCCAGACGATGAAGAGCTCGACTTGGTCGAGATCCTGAACGCGCCGCTGCCGCAGATCCCCGTGCAGCCCGTGCTCAACGTGCACTGGCTCGCGGTCGACGGCGTGCAGCCGATGATCCCGGAGAACGAGTCGGTCGAGGACGACTCGAGCCGGCGCACGTCGATCAAGGACGAGGCGTTCGTGAACCAGGTCGACCGCAAGCCGCTCGTCAAGCACGTGCTCACGGAGGAGATGCAGTTGTACTACACGAACATCACAGAGGCCGTGAAAAGCGACGAGTTTGAGTCCCAGCGCGCGGCGTTCACGAGTCTCGCGAACGACCCAGGCATCCACCAGTTGCTGCCGTACTTTGCGCGGTTTGTATACGAAGAGGTACGCGATCGCGTTGTCCATTAGTGCAAAGCATCGCACTGGTCGGTGGTTGCTCTCTTATTGACGTGTACCCATACGTGCAATGCTTGCAAAACAGGTCAAACACAGCAGCCACGATCTGTCGCTGTTGTTCTCTTTGATGCGCGTGTGCCGCTGCCTCCTTGTGAACCAGCACCTGCGCGTTGAGCTATACGTACGTGAGCGTTACTCCATGTACTGATATTTTCATGTCTTTGCGTGCCAGCTGGTTTATGATTTGTGTCATTGCTTTGTTTTACGACAGCTTCACCAATTGCTGCCAGCGATCCTGACGTGCGTGCTCGGCAGACAGTTGTGCGAAAATCCGGCCGACGACCACTGGGCTTTGCGAAAATACGCCGCACATCTGGTGGCGCAGATCTGCGAGCGATACGGCGAGACCTACGAGAACATTCAGCCCCGTGTGTCGAAAACCTACCACAAAGCGATCACAGACCCATCGTGCCCGTTCACGACCCAGTATGGAGCTCTCTACGGTAAGGCAAACAGCAATGAGTGCTTAGCCCCCTGGATTGCAACGTAAACTTACATCGTTGAATGACTGTTGTTACTTGATGTTGCTTAGGTATGATGTATTTAGGACCGCTGGTGATGGAAGGCTTGCTGTTTCCGAACCTTGCGCAGTACTACAGTCGTCTGGAGCCCGCACTCTCGTCTTCAAACCCGAACTTGGTTGAACGGCTAGAAGCGCAGAATTGCTTGGGAATCCTTGTGGTGCGTTGCGTAAAGTCATTTCGAATACTTTTGCTTTCTTTGAGGGCAAGAACTATCAGCGCTTACATCCCTTTGTGTTCGTTTGCTTGTGACTGTAGCACGCGTCGGGCACCTACTTTTCGATGACAAAGAGTCGCGATAGTAATTCGTCGGCATTCTCGACATCGACACTGAAGGACATCGTGGCGCTATTGTACGACGCGTTTGGCGAAAGTCTGGTGCCGTACATTCGACCCGAGCAATCTGAGCCGTCGGCAATGCTGGACCTGTGCCTCTAAGATGGTAAAACGAATTTGAAGGATGGAGGTATCAAGTCATACATTTATATTGACGCAACGTTGTCAGCCTACTGTAGTACATGTTCTTGCTACGGTCTCTTGGTCGTGCTTGTGGTGATGGTTGTGTGGACATGTAGGGGTGCTGCTTACTTCGGGATAAAGAGCTTCTTCACGCGGCACACGTTTGCCGATGCTATCGACGGAATGGTGATCGTGGATGTGCTCGGTGTGGTCGGAGCTTTCGTTGTCGGTGACGGCGTTTGCGTTGTCACCGGTGCTGTCGTCGGAGTTTTCGTTGTTGGTGTCGGTGTTTGCGTTGCTGGTGCTGGTGCTGGTGCTGCTGTTGGCTTGGCTGTCGTCGGAACTGGAGTGGATACCGTGGTGACAATTGATGAAGATGCTGGCGGAGATGAAGCCTGTGCAAGCGCGGTTATCAATGCCGGGTATCCAGCTGCTTTGCTCACGCGGTCCCAGGTGTAGAAGCCAAAGTACCTCTCCAAGTCAATCCCCACTGAGGTATCCTCTGGTGCGCGATCGAAGAACATGAACCAGAATACTTCACCACCGCCTTGAGAAGGCTTCCAGTTGAGATAGGCGTTATAGAAGGCTTTGGAGTTCGCGAGGCTCGGGACGTTATTTGGAATATCCTTTGACGGCGCGCCAGCAGTGGGGAATCCGATTTCCGTCAAGCGAAGTTTGGCGACAGGGTACGCGTTCACCATCTGGTCCCAGATGCCATTGAGGATTGCCAGCGGATATTGCGGGTTGTACTTGCCGTCGAAGAACGGGTAGATGTTGACGCCCATGATGTCACAGTTGCCAGCCAGGGCTGCGATCGCCTTGCGGTCGCCAGTAACCAACCACTCTGTGGCACGCTGCACGGTACCGATGGGGACATTGCGTCCAGTCTCAGCTTTCACTCGCGCTCGGATCGCGGAGATGCGAGCCGAAACCTCACCTGCCGTGTACGGACCCGCCGGCTGGACGTTTTCGTTACCCACGAGAATTGCAGCGATCGTGTCCGGATATTTTTTGATCGCCGTGATGGCATCATCGACTTGATTGCTGTACCAGGCTTCGTTGGTCATGTACACGCCAAGGTAGAGCTTCACGCCGTTGGCTGCTGCTGCGGGCGCAACGGGCACGCCGTAGTAGCTGGAGTAGTACGTGCGCACGATAGAGACGAAATTCTTCATGACGCTGAAGTCTTTATACATGGCATCACCGAGCCTGGCTACGTTTCCAGGATGGTTTGAACCCAGCGGATACTCGGTGTTGTGGAACGGCGAGTAGCACGCACCCTGGACGACCTTGGTCGGAATGACACCAGGCACCACAGTGCTAGGTGTTGGGGTTGAGGATGAAGCCTGCGCGGTCGTCAACACAGGGTATCCAGCTGCTTTGCTGGCGCGGTCCCAGGTGTAGAAGCCGAAGTACTTCTCCAGTTCAATCCCCATCGAGTTGTCCTCCGGTGCACGATCGAAAAACATGAACCAGAACGCCTCGCCGCCACCCTGGGATGGTTTCCAATCAAGGTAGGCGTTGTAGAAGGCTTTGGAGTTTGCGAGACTCGGAATGTTTTTCGGCGCGTACGTCGGCGGCGCACCAGCAGTGGGAAAGCCAACCTCCGTTAAGCGAAGCTTGGTGGCAGGATACATGTCCACCATCTGGTCCCAGATGCCGTTGAGGATCGCCAGGGGGTACTGCGGGTTGTAGTTGCCGTCGAAGAATGGGTAGATGTTGACGCCAATGATGTCGCAGTTACTAGCGAGAGCAGCAATAGCAGCGCGATTACCCGACTCCAGCCATTCGGTGGCTCTCTGCACAGTGCCAACAGGGACGGAGCGTCCAGTTTCAGCCTTCACTCGTGCTCGAATCGCGGAGATGCGATCGGATACCTCACGCGCAGTGTACGGACCCGCCGGCTGAACATTCTCGTTCCCAACGAGGATTGCAGCGATCGTGTCCGGGTAGTTCTTGACTGCAGCGATGGCGTCGTCCACTTGATTGCTGTACCAGGCTTCGTTGGTCATGTAAATCCCGAGGTAGAGCTTCACGCCGTTGGCTGCTGCCGCCGGGGTGACAGGTACGCCGTAGTAGCTGGTGTAGTACGTGCGCGCGACTGTGAAGAAGTTTCGCATGACACTGAAGTCTTTGTACATGGCATCACCGAGCTTGGCCACGTTTCCGGGATGATTTGTGCCGAGCGGATACTCGGTGTTGTGGAACGGCGAGTAGCAGACTCC
Source organism: Globisporangium viniferum (assembly GCA_023333705.1). Classification (NCBI taxonomy): domain Eukaryota; phylum Oomycota; class Peronosporomycetes; order Pythiales; family Pythiaceae; genus Globisporangium; species Globisporangium viniferum. The sequence continues at coordinate 13,290 of JAASFI010000111.1, read as the reverse complement.
CTGGATGACGTTGATGGCAGCTGCGTCTTCCAGCGGACTTCCATATTGGTTGGTGCCAGTACCGAGCGCGTTCGCACCTTGCATTGGAGTCAGGCAGTGAAACACTGCAAAGAGGAGCAGAGTGAGAGTGGTCGCACACGAGTTGCGAGTCCCGAGTACAGACTGCAGTCGTCTCATTATGTGCAGAAACTTTGGCGGTCGTGCGTGTCTTCTGTCTGATCAGGAAAGCGAGAATGGGAGCGGAGTTGCCTGCCACTCGAAGAGACAAGAAAGAGCGGAAAGAACGAATGTGTGTGCTGAGCGTCTTTTGACTCTCGAGAATCCATTCACCACGTCAAAGCGCCGAAAGGTCACGAGGCGACTTGCTGTGTCAGTTCTGCTGTCTCCAATGGTTGTAACGACTCGAGACGAGAACGTTCCTGGATGCAGCTTCACCTACTCACTCTCCGAGAACAAAAAGTGGAGGCACTGTGCAAGTGGCAGCGAAACAACCAACACTGACGACGGGCAGTTGATTTTTGATTTTTGGGCTCAAGATCTTTTCCAGCGGGAGTTTGGCTTTGATGGGCTGCTTGTGGCCTTCGTCGCTGACTCGAATGACAACGCTGCTTTTCGCCACGAGGTGGTGCGATCTCACTCTCAAGCGCGATGTGAAACGTCCAATCGAAATAAAGGGTGTTGACCAGCGTGAGTGAGAACATTCGCCCATTTATCCATCGTTGGGGAAAGCAAATCACACGCTACCCACAATCGCCATATTGGATCTGCAGCACCTTGTATGCCAGCAAAAGCAGTCGCCACCCGTTCGTTCGAGGGATCTTTGTCCAGTTGAGTTTTCAACTGGTTTGCAGGAAGCGGACGCTAGAATGGGACACGAAACCACCGCAGCTCCTCGCAACAAACGACTGGTGGTTGTAGTGCCACACCACCACATTTGAAGAAGCAGGGCAATTGGATCACAGTAGCTCTCCTAGTTAGTTAGTCGCGTGCCTGACTATAGAGAGGCGCTGAAGACATGAAAAGCTATGGAGAATGAATGGGCCACGAGGGCCATAGTGAGCTTCCCAAAGCAAGATTGAAGGGGAGAAACTGCACGGATGCAACCACCACCAGCTTTCGCTTGCAGCTCGCAGTTCGCTCGCGGGCTATCGTCTCTTCCACTCCTGGCGAGGCGTGCCACATCAATTACGCGAAGGCGTCAGAAGCGTCAGTGAAACGTGCCAAGGACCACGTGCAATAGAGAAAACGCAGTCTGCAGAGAATCGACCTATGAAACCTGTACGTCGCTCAGTTGACGCCGACGCCAGAGAAGCAAGCCGTCAAGAGACCGCGCAAAAAATCAACACAAGCTGATTGTGCTTCGGGCCAGACCAAATGGTGGACCTGACAGACGATGATTTGAAGAAACCAACAAACCCCAGGGACCTCAACGACAAAGGAACCTCGGTCCTGCAGCTTGCGATCGGCGAGTACTACAACCGGCATCAGCAGAAATCATCTGCGGTCTTGAGTGGTGCATTTTTTTCACTCGTTCACGCACTCAAAGATCCGGGCAATCGTTCTCTTCTCGGCAGGTCCCAGCAACGACGTCGACATGGAGAAAGAAGTTGGCGCTCTATCGAATATCGAGCGTAGCAGTCAACGGAAAAGCGTTTGCTGGTGAGCGAGACTCAGCAACGGCACGCCGTCGTCGTCCGGGATCGTCGTGCACTACTTGTATTGTGCAATGTTAATACTTGACGGTACAAAGGACGAATGGCTTGCAAGTGACTAGAAGCTACTCTTGTCTCAAAGGTGCAGCGAGTAACCGCGTGAACTCACCACACAGTCAGTTAACCTCTGAGCAAGAGTGACTGGTCCACGGAAAGATAGATATCTATCCAATATTCATCTCTGAGGGGCAATGAGTGCCTGGTCGAGCTCGCTCCCAAGCGCTCCGCTCGCCAAACGCCGCGTTAAAAAGGTGAGCGGCTCCTGATAGTTTGTCGGCTTCTCAAGCGTAGAGATGGCCAAACGGAAGCGGATGATCACGCCGCAGCGAATTGGTGGTGATGTCGACGGACCGGTGACCGGTACTCGTTCGCGCAAGCGCTCGAGGCGGTCGTGCACCATCGTGAAGAAAAGCGCGAGTACCATCAGCAGCACCAGCACTCAGAACTCCAATCCGCCGTGGACGAAGCAGGCGATCAAAGGCGTGCTGAAGCTCTACAAGGAGCACGGAGACTGGGTAAATGTCGTTATTCCCTACAACAAGCTTGCAAGAGCGAGCGGATGGTGGTGTGGCGTCACAGCGCGATCGATTCGAGAGGCTGTCGTCCAGCATTTGAAAGAGACTGGAGTTCGTACTAATAGTCCAGGTAGTCATGTTGTGCCCACACCAAGGAAGCAATCGCATTCTGCACCAAGCCGCGGGACACGCAGCTCGGACAGCAGAAGAGCGTCGACAAGGTCCGTGGACTCAGGTGCGAGATCTCGCAGTAGTCAGGACGTGATGCGGTGGACCTCCGAGGCGATCCGAGCAGCGAGAAGGCCTACCACAAGGAAGGCACGTGGCCGAATGTGGTTGCTCCATTCAACAAGCTCGCGCGGACAAAAGGGTGGCACTGCCGGAACACTCAGCGATCGATTTGCCAGGCTGTGGTGGCCAGTAGCCTTGCCGCGGGAGGTGGAGACGTGGAAGAAGCCCATGGTGAGCAGGTCGATTTCACAGGAGGCGGTGACGGCGACGGCGACGAAGAAGTCGCGCTCAACGACACTGAGAAGCCTTTTTGCCGGCAAGAAGGTGGAACTACACGACGAACTGAACCCGGTTCTTCCTTGAACAAGCCAGCACTACCACCCATGGCATGCCCTGCCTCCTGGTCGCCACCTGATGACGCGCTGGAGGCCACGGTGAAGCTCTACGAAGTGCTTGGGACCTGGGAACGGGTGGTCGCGCCGTTCTACGAGCTCGCTGAAGCTCGAGGATGGGGAGGGGGCCACACCGTGCATTCCATTAGCCAGACTGTGAACGAGAGCACTACTAGTAGCAGCAGCTATCACGGGCAGTGGCCGCCCGAAGTGGTCCACGCTGCAACTAAATTGTACGAAGAGCGGGGCAGTTGGCAGGAGATCGTCGCTCCATTTAGCACAGTGTTAGCACCACCAGACCAGCTCGAGTGCGCTGTCGAGTTCGGACCAGTCGAGTTCAGTCAAGACGGTGGTGATGAAGCTAGCAGCCGTCTAGCGATTAGCGGCGTACATGATGCTTCTGGAGTGGAGGTAACTCAAGTGTGTGAGCAGTACGACACGAGCGATGAAGCCCTAGAGAACGGAGTGGATGGACCTGTGCCAGCGAATATGGAGAAGACGGATGGGAGCCCTGTTGTATGTAGGGTCCAACAGCTCATGCGGGATGTGTGTGAAGAAGAACCCTTCTTTCATACTCAAGCCCTCACGAAGTACGTCAAAGTACTTCTGTTTGACTACACAAAGTACTTCTGTTTGACTACAATCAGGAGTATATTCTACCAGAGCGCGCTTGCACTTAATCGAGCGTCTTGCGAGCTCACGCGCTTGCCAAATTGCAAATCACTGCCACCAACCAATTTCAAAGCCATTTCTCCCCCATTTTCTTCACAGCGAGAGGAAAAAAATGTGATCCAGATGTCACTATTTCCAACGACTTTTAAAGAGTGCCTCCTTCAATTTGTATCTTTATAGACCAATCAGAATCAAGTAGCAACATAATAACAGCTAATCATACTCTCGTATTTTCCTATTATCCTCCAATGAGAGCAGCGGCAAGCGCGCCAGAAAACGCCCTTCAGTTCAATCCGAGCTGGCTGCGACTGTGGTGGTGTCCAAAGCCCAATTGGCTCAGGAAGGAAACAAACCCAAAGGCCGAGCCAAAAGCAGCACGAGGGGAAAGCACCCCGCACTCCATTGCCCCTGCCTCTCTCTCTCTCTCTCTCTCTCTCGCTCTCTCTGTTCGCCACTAGAACTACACCTGCTGCTGTGTGTCTGCTCTATAGCCACTCGCTCTGATTCTCCAACGAGTGCGAACTGCGATGGGGGAGAGCTCGCGCCGCACGAGTGAGAGCAGTCGCAAGCGCCGACGCGGACGCAGCACCAGCACACCGCGCAAGTCGTCGGCCCGCGACGACAACCGCAAGAAGTCGCGCCACCGCCACAGTCACCGCCGCTCGCGGTCGCGCTCCAGCGACCTGTCGGACCACCATCGGCACTCGCGTTCCCGCTCGAGATCGCGATCTGAACAACGCAGCGGCAGTGGGCGAGAACGAGAGCGCTCGAGTCGAGGAGATGCTCGTGAGAGCAGCAAGAGGAAAGAGCGACGCCGTCACCGCTCGCGCTCGAGAGACCACCGGTCACGCTCGCGCTCGCCGAGCCGCCACCGAAGCAGCTCCAAGAAGGACAAGGAGAAGAAGCGCAGTAGTATTAAGCACCGCTCGCATCGCCACTCGCGATCCAAGTCGCACTCGCCAGCTGCGGAAGTCACAAAGAGACGCTCTTTGGAAGTTGCTGAAGCAGAGACTGAGGTCAGCATTACGAGTACTGCGGTTGCCTCTGAAACTCATGTTGATACGAATGCTGCAGCTGCCAGTGGAGAGTCCGCGGAAGCAAACGTTTTTGCTGCTGCACCAGCTCATGTTGCTACTAACAATGGAGTGAAGCCCAGTATTTCTGAGAAATCTGTCAAGTCGCCAGAGAAAGCAGACACGAAGAGGAGTCGCCGCAGCCGAAGTCGCGAGAACAACAGCAAGAGACATCGGAGCCGAAGCCGCAGCCGTGGCCGTGACAAGAAGCCACAATCTGCTGAAGCGCCGGAGAAAAGCAGCGACGCGACCAAGAGCACCAGCACTGCTGAAGCAGCCAAGAAGTTCAAGTTTGGCGGCATTGCAATCAAGACCGACAAGCTCAAAGGAGGCCTGAAAGCCCCACTGCGTAAGTCACCGCTGAACGCTGGCAAGCCTCTCTCTCAGGGACTTGGCGGGAATGCTGATGAGAAGAAGAAGCGCCAGGAGAAGCTGAAACTGTGGAGAGAGCAGCAGCTGAAGCAGAAGCAGGAGGAAGCGCAGAAGTTCCTCGCAGAAGAAGATGCGGTACCTAAACAACTCACTCTCTGGAGCATGGACGAAGAAGAGAAGCAAGAAACTCCTGAAGAGCGCCAGAAGCGAGAGGAGCTGGAGGAGCAGCAGCGCCAACGGGTTCAAAAGGTGGTCGAGGAAGTTGATCCATTGGACGCGTACATGGCGGGTCTTGTCGATGAAGCTGCGATCCAACAGTCCATTGCGAACCCTGCGTCGAATGTCATTTCGCTGGATGAGATCGAGTCAAAGCCAAAGATCAACATCTACGGCACGTTCCTACCGCAGATTAATGCAGAGACTGCGACACCAATCGACGAAGATGATGAAGACAATGCGCCAGCTACCGGTGCCACGAGCGATTTGAATGAAACTCCAGAAGACCGAGAAGCGCGTGAGGAACGAGAACTCAAGGAATTCATGCGAGCAATCAAGGAACAGAGAGAAAAGGAAGCCAGTGATGCAGGTACTGGCGCAGATACGGACGGCAGTGCCTCGAAACAAGAAGACGACTCTGCAAAGAAGGACGACACTGGACGAATTTACCAGGGTTTCGAGGAAGATGTGATCGGCGAAGGGGCAGGAAACGTTGATCATCGCTCGGCTCTTGAAATCCTGCAGGAAGCGCAGAAGAAGAAAGAGATCAAGGCAGTCGACCACTCTCAGGTAAGCTTCGATGCATTCTGGTATCTCTCTCTCTAGAAGCCCAGTTACTAACTCTTTATCTTTTCTCGTGCCATGTTCTCATCTGTAGATCGAGTACATTCCTTTCCAGAAGAAGTTCTACGTGGTGCCAAAGGAGATTAAAGACATGTCTGAAGCGGAGGTGGAGGCGATTCATAATGAGCACGAGATCAAGATCCGCGGCAAAAACTGCCCTCGCCCGGTGAAAAAGTGGACTCAATGCGGCTTCAGTGTGCGCATGCTGCAGCTGATCAAGAAGCACGGGTACACTGAGCCGTTTGCGATTCAGCGTCAAGCGTTGCCAGCGATCATGTCTGGGCGTGACGTGATTGGAATTGCGAAGACCGGTTCTGGCAAGACACTGGCTTTCCTTCTCCCAATGTACCGTCATATTCTACACCAGCCGCCATTGCAAGAAGGGGAAGGTCCAATTGGGCTCATCATGGCACCGGCACGAGAACTCGCGCAGCAGATTTACTTGGAGGCGAAGAAGTTCGCGAAGGGACTTGGAATGCGCGCGACTGCAGTCTATGGTGGTTCGTCCGTCTCGGAGCAAATCGGAAACTTGAAGCGAGGGTCCGACATTGTCATTTGCACACCAGGTCGAATGATCGACATTCTGACGATGAGCGCGGGGAAAATGGTGTCGCTGAAGCGTGTCACGTACGTTGTGCTCGATGAAGCCGATCGCATGTTCGACATGGGCTTTGAACCGCAGATCACGAAGATCATGCTGAACATTCGAGAGGATCGCCAGACGTTGCTGTTTTCAGCGACCTTTCCGAGAGCTGTCGAGACTCTTGCTCGTCGAGTGCTGAAAAAACCAGTCGAGATCACTGTTGGCGGCAGAAGCACCGCGTCTGGTGACATCACGCAGTATGTTGAAGTCCGAGATGAGAATGACAAGTTTATGCGTCTGCTGCAGCTGCTGGGTCTGTGGTACGAGAAGGGCAATGTGCTTGTGTTTGTCAACACACAGCAGGCTTGCGACCAAGTTTTCCAGGATTTGATGAAAGCTGGCTACCCTGCACTTTCCCTTCACGGTATGTTTTGCGTTGATATTTTGTAAGCTGCATGACCCTGCTTCTTTGTCTGATGCTAACGTGATACTTGTGTGTGTGTTGTTGTGACAGGGGGCAAGGACCAAGTGGATCGCGACTACACAATCGACGACTTTAAGCGGAAAGTGCGCACTCTGATGGTGGCGACATCGGTCGCAGGTCGAGGACTTGATGTGAAAGATCTCGTGCTTGTGATCAATTATCACTGTCCGAACCACTTGGAGGACTACGTGCATCGCGTGGGGCGAACAGGAAGAGCCGGCAGAAAAGGAACCGCGTACACCTTCATTTCGCCAGATGTAAGTAGCGAGCTCTCTTGCTCCGATCCTCTTGTGAGGTGTTTACGCTAATTTATTTTCTTTGTGGTATTTACAGGAGGAGGAGTATTCGGTGGATTTGGTAAAGGCGTTGGAAGCTGCGAAACAGATCGTGCCTCCAGAGCTTTCGCAGCTTGCGGAAGGATTCAAGGACAAGGTAAGAGGATCACAGTGTTCTGTAGTTTTGTTCCCACGCTGAATCATTCACTGACACTGCTTTCCTTAATAGGTTAAGCGCGGAGAAGCACGATACCACGGCAGTGGCTTCAAAGGAAAAGGATACACGTTCGACGAAACCGAGCGAAACGAAGCTCAGCGCGCGATGGATCTCCAGAAGCGTCAGTACGAGATTGACCAAGGCATCTTCGTTGAGGTATGTTTCGCTTTGTGTGCTCGCTCACCTGTACGTTCTGAGTTGACTTATTTAGATAAAACCCACTTTGTTGACGATTTATAGCAGGATGCTGGGGAAGAGGACGATACGGAGGAAGCTGTGAAAGAATCAAATGCAGCGGAAGGTGGTGCTGCATCAGCAGCAGGAGCAGCTGCTGCTGGACCGAAGTTACCGATTGACAGCGAAGCCCTGTCCGCTGTCAAGAAGGCGCAGCAGATTGCGCAGATTCTGGATCTGCAGTACAAGCAGACGCAAGCGAACGCTGCAGCTGGCGCGAGCGACAACCATTTCGAAGAAGAGCTGGAGATCAACGACTACCCGCAGCAAGCTCGCTGGAAGGTCACACAGAAAGAAGCGAGTGACCAGGTCGCGGAGCTCACGGGCGCTGCTGTCATCGCGAGAGGCTCGTACGTTCCTGCAGGTCGCAAGCCAAATCCTGGAGAGCGGAAGTTGTATTTGGTAAGTGGGGCGGTTGGCGTAATGTTGCTTGTCTTGTTTGAGCTTGTATTGATGTTTGGGCAACTAACAAGACTCACGCTTTCTGCGTATTGTGTTGTAGGCAATCGAGGGTCCGACGCGAGCTTCTGTCATCGACGCAAGACGAGAACTGCAGCGGATATTGGACGAGACCACGCTGCAAGTTGGGCTCGGCGGCGACAAATACGGCAAATACAACCTGTAACCCTCGCAATGCAAAACCAGACAATTTTATATCATCACTCACTCGCTCAACTCGCTCGTTCACAAGTGTTCAGCCTCGCTTCGTGGGGAAGGTGACGGACGCACAAACAGCAAGGCGTGAGTTGAAGTACAAGCTTGTTATATGTTGTCTTATCTACTCAGCCAGTTGACGCGACTGCATTTTCATCCTAATTTGCTTTTTTTCTTCTTTCGCCATTTATTACAGAGCAGTTGACGTTCTTGGCTGACGTCAGTCGTCAATCACGCGTCCATTTGAGAGAGAAGGACAACCGATTGACAGTTAGCAAGGAATGCCCAGTTTTAGTCCATCGAGGCACCAGATTTCCTTGCTATCACCATTCGCTGGGAGTTCAAAATCTTCCACGTTGAGCGCTGTGATGTCCGCCGCCGAGAAGCGGCTCAGCACCTGCACGTCCTGCGAGTGGAGCGTCAGCGTGGGGAAGAGCTCGCTGTGCGGCGGGAACGGCAGCGTGAACACCATCACCTGATGCGCCTCGTCGCGGAGCGCAATGCCGTTCACGCTGAAGCGCACGACCGCGCACGTGGAGCAGTTCGCGTTTGCCGTTGGATCGTCAAGACCTAACCAGCCGTCTTTTGCAACCAGCTCTGCGCGGTCGACCACTTTCACCAGCACGCCAACTGTCGCTTCATAGCCAAAGCCCAGGTCCACTGACACAAAATTGCGGCGCTCCGAACCGATGAGCACGTGTCCCACAGAATAAAACCCAATCTGGATAGCGCAACGACAACGAACGTCAGTTCAACAACAATACGTTCTTGATGGAAAGGGATCAAAGAAGAAGAAATGCCTACCGAGTACTTGGACGCCCCCACCAGCGTGTTCAACGGCATCGTGCGAGTCGATAGCCCTATGCAGACGCTTGGCTCACCACCACTCCCTGGCTTGCCGAATGCAGCAGCACTCCCACGCGATGACTCGAGCGACGTCGATGTGCTACGGCTGGCGTGACGTCCCGGGATCCGGAATGGCGACTTGAGCTGATTCAGCGTCATCTCAAAGTACATGTAGCGGTTCTTCTGGATCGGCACAGTGGCGCGCACGCTTCGATACATTCCCGGTCCCACCTGAGTCAGCGGGAAAAGGAGCGAGTGTCACAATGTGAGTATGTGAAGATTGATCCATGCATGCGCTTGCTCGCCATTTCTCATTCTCATTCTTACCTTTGTTGCGCAGTGCTTGCCGCATGATAAATAGATCTCTTCGTTGCAATCCTGATTGTTGAAACGCGGAATGCGCAGCTCGCGTTCACCCGTGAGCGTTGCGGCGCGCTCTTGACGAAGACGGTCGCGTGCTTGGTATAGTACATCGTCCGAGAAATTCGAGAACGCCAACTGCACTCGCTTTCGCGCAATCGGCGACACGGGGATCGACCGCGGAGACGAAGACGACACGTACGCTGATGTCGAGCTCGCCCCTTCTTCTCCTCCTGGTCGCTTTACCCCCACAATGCTGTTGTTGTGGTTGTGGCGATCCGCATTCTCTGGCGGAAGGCGCACAGTAGCTTCAAAAGATCGGAGCGGGATCTGGAAATGCATCACGCGCTGTATCCTCCGGTTGATGTTCATCGGTACCACGCACTCTTTCTCGCGGTACTCTAGCACCACAGCCGTCACTTTGCAAACACAAAACAAAACAGGTATGCCCAATCAGCTCTTGGCAATCCCTTAGATCCATTCAGGCAGATCGTCGAAAACATTTGTGCACTTACAGCTTGGGTCGTCCATGTAGTTTTCCAGTTTCCGCTGATAAGGAGAGTTCTTCCCACGTGGCACTTTTTCCAAGCCATCGTCGTCGCCCGCTGTGAGTCCGAGCGTGTCGTCCACGAGCTGGAAAATGCGATAGAAGAGCGTGCACGCGGTCGAGACGCCCGGCAAGTTCATGATCAAAATAAATATCCCGCGGCAGACGCTCAGCGAGCCTGCGATCACGAGGCGATTCACCGACTTGGTCACTATCACAAATGGAACAAGCCGATCAGTTAGTTATCTGATGGCATGCAAACGCGTCCATCGTGGCGCGCAATAAGGATGAGAAGACACAATCGCTGCCATCCATACCTGCGAGCACCCAGTGCACGAGCCCTTTCACTTCCTCTGGCTTGGCGACGTCCCACATGTCGCTCTCTGCGATCGCATCGCCGACGACTTCAAACTGCTTGAGCTTCGCGCACGTGGGCGACGACAACGGACGCGCGAGCGAGCGATCCACCATCTTGGAGAGCCTGCGCTTGAGATCTTTCACTAGCGAGCTGGGCAAATGCAGGCGCTCCTGGAGTCGGTCCAACGCCTCTAGAAGCCCAATGCAGATCAAGATCAGCTGCGTACATTGCGGCATAAAATACATCATCAGGAATAAATCATTAGTACCAGTAGATAACAGCATGAGGCAGAGGCACAAAGTGAGTGAGCAGGACAACGCACATTATCTTTGGTCTCGTGGACCGAACGCAGGGCTAGCGAGCACGCGCGCGAGCCGGCCGCGTACAGCATCGATTGCTGCGTCGATGAAGCATTGGTCATCGGCGCTCTCTCTCCTTCGTTCTCTTGTGTTCGTTCACTGCCGCCTTTTTCTTCTCCTTCTTCTTCTCCTCCTGTGCTGCCTTCTTCGCTATAGGCACACCCACATGCAAGAAAGAAACGCGTCAGCTTCACAAACACAGACACAATCAAATCACCCATATACAACACACGCACACACCATCCAACACATTCCATTCGTCCACAGACAGATCCAGCATTTCGTACCAGCCACTAATTCGTTAATCAATACTCGTCACCGCGATCAGCGCCACCAAACGACCAGAGATCGCGAATGCGGATTTGTAGCCGAACGCAGCCCGCGCGCACGAAACAGTGGGCTTCCTGCTAGGAAGCTGATCGCTTGCTCGGTTTTGATGGCCCACACACAAACGAGCCGAGCCGCGCGTTTGCTCACTTTCACACTTGAGTATGAAGATGCACACACGTAGCCACACACACCTTTCTCTAATCGCTGATGCGCACGCGCCTGGCCGAGTGGAGATGGATGGAGCGCGCGCGGGGTCTTGTTGCCTGCTCTTGAGCCTTCCTTCCTGCCTGCCTGTGTGACTTTGGGTGCTGCTTCTCACGAAGAGAGAGGATCTTCCCCAAAGTTCAAAGAAGCGCCAGAACAGAGACCAACACTCCTGCTTTCCTTTAAGTTACTCAAGTTGCTTTAGAGCACCTTTAGAGAAAAAGTAAAAATCAACATCAGTTTTCATATACCAAATATATCAATTTAAAGAATCCGTACACTTCTTCAACTTGTTATGTTGCAAATCTGTATTCTGTATATAGTTTCTCAGAAGCATCAACTCCGTTCAAGGCAACTGCGCGAAGTGGCGTGCAACAATATTTGTGTCATGAGTGAGCAGCTCCGCAATGCTCAGTGAGCTTGCTCAAACATACCTTGGATCGCACGAAGCTGCGGTCTCGGTGGTGGACTACTACTAAGACGGATAACGGCTTCTGTTCCTGAAATGAGTAAGATCAACAAGTTCCTCTTGTTGGTCTTGCTCATTTGAGGGACAGTCTTTCCTTACCAACAAGAGGAACATGACAAATTCTCGTGTTTCTGCAGGAGGATCTCTAGCTCGCGTTGAATATGCTTCGCGATTGGATTCCCCCTCCCTCTTTGTGTATTAAATGGCCGCGGGATTGAGTCACGTTCACCTAGCATGTGCACTTCTTGCTGTGTTGATCCTCAAGAGAGAGCGTTGCAAAGTGCTCAGAGTTTGATTTGCTTGAAGATTTTTGCGTCAAGGCGACCACTATTTCAAACTATCTAACTGGAAGTGAATAGTGCTTTCACGAAACCTCAATGCTTCTTGAATCTTGTACTTAGCAAAGAGATCCCCGATGCCGCTTTGGAGATAGTGAAATGCGCCACCGTCAACAAGTAATCGGAGCATGGGCTTGGCTGTTATCATCGACCGCTGCTGCTATCGCGTGAGACTGGAAACGATACGAAGATGTCAATCTCGTTGAAGGTATTTACGAGCGTTCCTGCTCCAGATAATCACTGGTCTTCACTTTTCTTTCGAAGAGAGTGTATTCTTTGTTCTATCTGAAGCAAGTTCATCCAAACTTGGTTGCGCACCCTTTTTCCCCCATCTTGGAGATCTCTCGGATAAGCGTCGTAAACTCTTACAGACGCTCTGTCTCAAGTTCGCACAACGCCAGCTCTTCGGTTGTCAGCAAACCTGCGAGTCGATTCACTCCAGCGAAGTCGAGGTCGTCGACTCTGCTCATCACGATCTCCAGCTCGCACTTCAGGTTTGCGACTGCAAAACGCCTTTCGCGAATGAGGACCTCGAATTGCGCGCACTTGTGGTGACTCGCCCTCTGCATCTGGTCGCCATCGCCTTGCCCCACTTTGCGGTACTGTTCTCCTCGAGAGACGGCGACTCGGCCAAGCAACGCTTGACACGTTCGACCTTGATCGCATCCCACTTCTTGAAAAACTCCGAGCCGGGCTGCTCGACATTGTACTGCAGTACGATTTTCGCGACAACGACATCTCGCACTCGATACGTGTTCGCCAGCACGCTCTTGACGCGCACCAGTTTCGCGTTGCAGGTATGGAATTCGTCCACTTTGACGACCTTTGACATGAGGATCGCTCGAATATTCTGCAGAATGGCACGCCATCTTGCCAAGCCGGACTATCACCGCATTGGCAATCGGAATGGTGGTCCTCATTGGAAGTAGTATTCCCCGAGGCTTGGGTGACTTCACTAGTATTCACTCTGAGTTGTGGCGGCGAAGGTGAGGCTGATAGCGAGCTATGTACCGTCAGCTGAAAGCGGACTCGGCTATGGGTATGTACAGCAAATAAGATTTTCTGTTCCTTCACACACGCACAAAAAAGTATTGTTTCATTGATTTTCAAAAAAAGTTGTCACCTTCACTGCGCTCTTTCAGGAATACCAGGAGCGGGGTGGGTGGATGCTCACCATTCGACACGGCGCTGCCGAAATGGCACACAGGGGGGGGGGGGGGGGGGG
>JAASFI010000110.1:0-57405 GCA_023333705.1 Globisporangium viniferum | reverse complement strand
TCACGGACTCGGAGTGGACTGGGAGGCCGTTTCCAAAGATATCCGAACTGGTTGCTGCTGGTGTGGAAGTCCACCTGGGACCAACTTCAGTGACGTATGACAAGGTACTGATGTGCAGAGCTGAATGAAATACATATATGAACAACTGTTGATCTGAGTATCTGCTGTTATTATTACCCGACATTCTTTAAATTCCTACTGATCCCCTTTACGCAGCTTTCGCCTGGAACATCTCAAAGCCCCGGAAGTCGTTGTGGCCTCGGGGGCACGTCGCGTCCCGGATCAGCATCGCGACCCGGTTGATCGTCTTGTGCATCGTGCACGACACCCAGACCTCATGCCACTTGCACGACTGCTTCTTCGGGTTGTCCTGGTACATCGCCTCGATCTTGTCGAACTCGGCCGGGTCCGGGACCGCGAGCAGCTCGTGGTCGCACTTGAGGATGTCGTTCGGGATCGTGCGCTTGTAGAAGTACCGGCCGTTGTCGTTCACAAAGTAGAGGTGGAAGAAGTGCATCCCCACAGGTGGCACACTGGGCACCACGATCTCCAGTGGGCCCCCGCTGCACGGGTTCTCCTTCCGGTTCTCCGCGGTCAGGAACGACCAGTACTCGGGTCCATTCAGGTGCGGGTGCGTGACACCCAGGTTCGTGAGGATCGTGTGCCTGATGCCGTGGTTCGCCGCCGCGACCGAGTAGCCGTACATCTCGGTCATCCAGTCCTTCGAGACCTTGCGGCCTTCCACGACAAAGTAGCAGTAGTCGTCGATGAACGCCAGCATGTCGTGCCGCGTCATGATGTACGGCGGGCCGACGCCCGAGTAGTACTCCATCGCGTCCTCTCTCGTGACGTCCGCGCACGGCAGCCCAGCGCACATCACTTTCGCGCGGTCGCCGTGGAAGAGTCCGTTCTCGATGGTCCTTGTCCAGTCCTGCGCGATCGCGACGCCATCCTTGACTGTGTCGGTCACGGTCGCTGGGTCCCGCGTGCCGTTGTAGTACACGGACACGTCGCGTCCGGTGTTGACCTGCAGAGGCTCGAAGAACATGAAATCCACGTCGATGAGCGTGACGATGTCGTGCTGCACGGGCGGGTCGGCGTACTGCAGGTAGTGACGTAGTGAGAACGGCTTGTTGTACGCGAGGTAGTAGTCGTCGATGTCCGGCAGCGGATGCGGCGTGTAGCTTGGCGTGAAGTGGATGCGGTAGTCGTAATAGAAGCGCGGCTCGGCGAGCACCGCAGCCTTCTCTTCTTCCGTACAGCCGGAGATGATCTGCGTGATCGGTCCCTTTTGCCCCACGCGCGTCGCCGAGTCCTGCATCACGGTCGCGAACAACTGGCGGTGCTGCTGTCCGCAGCTGTTGCTGAACATGATGTGCATCGTGCTGCCGTCGTAGTTGCCAGGGTATTTAGCACGAAGTGCCTCAGCCATGATCGAATCTACTGGCGGCTCGTCTATGATTGCTGCTGGTGTCTCTGGTGTTGGCTCGGTGGTCGCTTCGCCATCGGTCGTTGGAGCAGGATCTTCTACGATGGCTGCTGATGTCGGCTCCAAACTCGCATCGGCATCGTCGTGAGGCGGTTGATTCGCATCATCCACGGTATCTACAGACACTGACGGAGCATCATCGTCTATAGGTGCGGTAGCCTCAGATGACACAGGAGCGTCAGACGCAACCACAGTATCAGCAGGTTGCGCCGTAGCTCCATCGCCAGGTGCTTCATTGCCTGGTGCTTCATTGTTGGGAGCGTCACCGCCTGGAGATACCGGAGCCTCCGTCGTTAGGCTTCCATCAGCAACAGGTGGGTCACTTGTTCTATCCTGCAGTCGTTCTTCTTCGAACGAAGATGGCGCGGGGAATACCTCTACGCTCTCTGCACCGCGACTCCCAAGAATCGGTTGTTGCGCGATTTGCTTCAATGGCCCGCGTCGCAGAGCAGCAATCGCGATCACGGCTCGCTCGCTCGGATGCAGCAGCTGGCTCGCGGCGACTCGTCCTTTGTTGGAGGAGGTGTCGACCATGAGCACCGCTCGGAACGTCATCGTGACCATCGCGAGCGCCACGATCGCCACGAAAAAGCTCACGCTCGTACGCTGGAACGCTCGCATGGCCGCCCTGTTGTTTGTCACTGGCGCGGCAGCGAAAGGATCCGCTCTGCGACTTGCCGACTGGCTGGCCGGCAACGCGCGCAATGCAGAAACAGAGCGAGTTGAGTGAGGGAGTCGAGCCATTCAGAGGCGTGACCGGTGACTCTTCGCGAAGGGGTGCGATCTTTTTTTTTCTTGCTTCAGGACCACAAACACTGAATATAACTGGTTACAAGGTTACAAGGTGGGTACAAAGGCAGGTAGGTAGTACACGAAACAGGATGGCTACATTCAGTACATGCCAGAGCAATCATGACGAACTACATGTACTTCTTGACTTGTTTCATTTGTTTTTCATAAATACTCACTTCAAACTGTTAGCTCGTGACAACCACCAGACTGGATGACTACAGGCAGAGAGAGCTAGCTGTTAGCTGACTTACTTGCAGCCGGCGCCGCCCACGAGACGCAGGCAGGACGCGCCGGGGATGAACGTCATGAGCGTGACCGAGAACGAGTAGATGAAGAACGACAGACAGAGCGCGATGATGGCGCCGCTGGCCGCCTTGGTGAAGCCGCCGTACATGCGCAGCTGCTGCGCGTCGAGCTTCTGGCTCGGCAGGAAGAACAGCCCGATCCACGCGAGCGCGTTGATGCCAAAGTTCAGGATCAGCGACAGCAGCACGTCCCAGTGCACGTTGGACGTGTCGAGCTTCACCTCGGAAGGCGTGTAGAAGTTGTCGCCGCGGAAGAGACCGACCGCGTTCGTGCCCACAAAGATGTTGATGCAGCGCTGCAGCGTGAGCGTGAGACCCACAAGGGCTCCCTCTGAGCCTTCCTGGATGATCTCCGTGATCGGCACGATCGTGTTGAGCAGACCGATGCCGTCCGAGATGGCCGTGAGCGAGAACACGGCGCGGTACAAGTAGCGGTCGCGCACGACGTCGAACGTGACGAGGCACGCAATGAGCAGGTGCGGCACGATCTGGAACACTGGCGCCATGCCGAAGAACGTCGGCCAGAGGCGGTTCATGAAGAAGTAGCGCCAGACGTACATCGTACCCATCATCATCAGGTCCGTGATGGTCTTGACGAGCAGCGAGTTGTCCGTAGCCGCGCCGGACCACGTGCGGATGACGCCGAACGAGTCGCTGAACTGGATGCCCAGGAACGTCGTGAAGAAGAAGATGAACGCCATGACGCGCCACACCGCCTTCTGCTGCATGATCTTCCAGAAGATCTGGCCGCGGATCTTCATGGACGTGTTAAGCGAGTACACCTCTTCCTTCCAGTAGCGGAAGATGATCGGCAGCGGCAGCAGCGAGATCACGCCCAGGATGATCATGGCGTTCGAGAGCGAGATGTTGGGCTTCGCGCCCGTGCCCACCGTGCAGAGCGCAAAGCCCGTGGACAGCAGCGACACGTAGCGACGGAAGATCAGGTACGACGCCTGGATCGAGCCTCGGTCGCGGAGCGACTCGCGCTGCGACAGCTCGATCACGCGCGTGTGCACGCACAGGTACGTGATGATGCAGCCGATACTGGCGAGCCCGGACATGACGATCGCGAACGCCACGAGCGTGCCACTGCTCTCCTTCGCAGACGCCTGGGACTCAAAGTGAGCACTCAGTCCGCCGATGACGAACACGCTCACGCCGTTGATGATGCAGCCGAGGATCATGTACCCTTTGCGACGCAACCCCATGATCGGGTAGCAGTCCGAGAGCAAGCCGAAGAGGAAACTGAGCGCCATGGGCATCTGGATGAGGCGCTGCACGGCTGTGACCTCCTGCTTGCTCAGGTTGAACTGCGTGTTCATCATCGGCTGGAGCACCGTGAGCATCGACTGGTACGAGAACATGGACGTGAACGTCGCGGCGGCGAGCCCGAGGCACTCCATCGAGTACCAGTCCACGGCGCCGCCCTTGCGCAGCGAGCCGTACATCTCGTGGTTGTAGAACTGCTCGCCGGCGACGAAGCGGCCGCCGTTCTCCTCGTACGACTCGCGGCCCTGGTTGGTGAAGTCGAGCGGCGACTCGAACGTCGAGAACGCGTCCATCTTGGTCGGCGGCGGCTGCGGCACGATTCCCGTCACAGCCTTCATGCTTGTTCTTGTGATTGGAGCTTGGTGTATTGACTGGAGACTGGGTAAACTGGATAATGGAGCTACTGGAGCAGTGAGCGGGTCAACCAAATATGCTGAGGCTGGACGCGTAGAGTACAGGACAGACAGGGGGCGGGGGGTCTGGTGTGCGCTGTGTAGGAAGAATCCAAGAGTGAGCGAGAGAGAGAGGACGAGCGAGTGTTCCTGTTTGGGTTTTCAAGCCGGCCGCCGGTCCTCGCTCGTCCTGAAGCAGGTGGAGAAAACACGTGACGGATGTTGTAGGGGAGGAAGGGTGTGATCAGGTTGACAAAAACATGAGATCGGATGGATCGTCGCGCGCAGCAGGGATGGGCTATGGGCGGATGCATCGTTTCTACGCGAGCGCTGTCGGCCAGCTGGCATCAGCGACCGAAACTGACACCTGACGGACTGCAACAGGGACGGACATCTCGCTGTTCACACTGGGGAGAAAATGGGAATGCTGGCTCCTCTCTCTCTCTGTCGTGGAGTTCTGAGCCAACCCAGGTTGGTTTCCCGATCCGTCATCAATAGAGTCAACGCGTACTGTACAGTACGGTTCAAGCATATCCATCCAAATGGCCACTGTGTGTTCACTCATTCGCTCCTTATTTCGTGTTGGCAGATCTGTTACATCAGAGGTTATCCATCCTAGATCCATCCGTCCATCCAACCAACCATCCTCTTCAGGCCCAGGACCCGAAGCACTCTTTCTGGGCGGCTTTTACGCTGGACTGAGCGTTTCTATGGAGCTTTTTCAGCACACTTGCAAAACTGACAAGGCGGATGGGAGTCCCACCCCTGCTCTCATAGACAAGGCGGCGAGGTGTGCAACGAGGACGCGCCGGCCCGACCAGTCTCTGCGCTCGGGGCTGGCGGCGCGGCGCGCTCCTCGAGCCTTTTTCAGCCCCAATCACTCAATAATCAATCCCCTCGTCACTCGCAGAGCTCTTCATGGGCTGTTGCTGTTGTTGTTTTGCCGTCGTTTCTCCATGCTCGATGCTCAATGCGGCTTTCCTGCTCTAAAGCAATCACCACCTCGTGTGGGCTTATTAGATGGATGGACATGTCGCGATTAACGAAGCTGTTGGTGTCTCCGTTTGACAAATCCGCAACGTGAATGCGATCTTTTACACTGGGCACATTGAGCCTTTCCTTCTTCTTTGAACGAGCGAGCACTCTACATTTGGTCTGCTGAAACCAAAAACGACAGCTCACTCGCTGTCTCGGCATGTCCCGAGAGGACAGACGGAGGAGCGTGAAGAAGAGCTCACAACTGTCAACAACAACAGTAAACAACAGCGTAGTCCAGTTCGGTTGGTTCTTCTGTGCGAGGATGCGTCCCGGGAAATCGAGTTTGCATTCGGCGCCATTTGGGCTGCTGTGAAGGTGGTCCGGCGGAGAAAAATCCTTCGTCTGGTTGCCTAGTCAGTTCTGCTCCTGTCTGCTGTAAACAAAATGACTGGTTTTGCTTGGGTGACAGGTGGAGGGAACAAGGGAATTTCAGTGGGACCTCCGCTCCAGTCAGCTCGAGCCATTGGAAACGCCACAATTACATTCAGACAAAAAAGTATCCACATTTCCCTTGCATACAGTATCCAAGAAGTTTTTGAAGCGTTAAATAAAAGAAATCAAGAAAATCTTTTTTGCATCAAATATTCCCCATAAGAAAGGTACGTTTTCAGCAGATAAGATACCGGAGACCGTAATTAAAGGAGTTCAGTTCAAAAACCAAATTTTCTTCATGTCCGCTATTGCCTACAGCATCAAATCCAACCTGCGAGTTTCAAACTCGCAAGTGCTGAGACTTGTGAGCGGAGTGTTTGAGCCAAAAGTGCCGTTTTGCAGCTTCGGTGATGGGGGTGGCACGCCATTATCAGCTCACAAGCACACGACCCCTGCCCATCTGCGTGTGGTTGTGGGTCCAGAGAAGAGGAGCTCTCTGGTACAAGAGCCAGGCGCGCGCACCAGGACACTTTTGCGCGAAAGCGTCTCGACAAGATCGATGGCGAAGAGCTCCGTTTGCTTCGCTTCTTCTTTCGCCACCCCATGCAAAACACGCGTGTTGAGTGCGCAAAGTGCTGAAAGAGAGCGCTTTCGCGATGCGTTAGGCTTGCCGGTGGAAACACACCAATCGCCATCCAGGAGGATCTGTTTGGAACCAAACTTGGAGGAGCATGACTTTCTCCGACACTACTTTCGCGTCTGCATGGTCGCAAGTGAGACTCATCGAAGTGATCTCCGCAATTTGAGTAGGAATCCGCATAGAGCTTTCACTTTTTACATCGTCACGCTCATTTCCCTTCAGGTTTGCCTTTTCCTCAAAAAAGCGACACCTTCAATGAAATGTCGTGAGCTGCTCATAGTGCGCGCTATCCACAGACTCCTGAGCATTTTTTTCTTTTTTACCATTTTCAGCCTGCGACACACGGCGGAAGCTGAGGATCATGATCAGCAGCTTGGCAGCAATCGTCATGCTTTTCAGGAATCCATACGAGACGCGAGCGAATTGCCACACGTGACGCTCGTTACACACCTGACAAGTGGAGAAAGCGAGCGAGCGCTAGCGAAACTGATGCGTCCCCGTATTGAAATTGCGCCATTTCCACTTGCTCCTCTAAGGACCAAAGTCGACGACATTGCGAAAAAGATCGTCGGACTGACTCTCCGTGTTGTTGTTGCTGCTGAACACTGCATTCCATTGCATTCCTCAACGATTTGCCTCCAACACGAAACACGCGACGTTGAAGTGAGTGAGCGACCGGTGTTACCAGTCAGCCATCCGCCCACACAAAAGCATTGATTGCCGTAAGATCCTCTCGTGAGTCGCATGGGGGAGGTTTGGATGGTTGTTACAGGTGACCAAGTTACTGCTTAGGGCAGCTGGTGATGGCTTTTGGTGGGGTAATCTTATCTTCTGCAAGTGCACACACAACAATCCAGGTGGTCTGGTACAGCCGAAGGAATCGGATATACGCGAGGGGAATTTGTGTTGATGGGGGGAACGAATTTCTCTTGAGACCGCGACTTTTCTAATCACCGGCGGAGCGAAGATGCTGGAGGATGGTGGGAAGAGGTGAGGCGCGACGTCAAGTGGCGTACGTCGTCGTCGCATTGTTCCTCCTGGTAAATGCAAGAAGGGGTGGTTGCCAAGTGAATTGTGAGCGCGCGGGCAAATGCAATGAATTGCCATGACGTCGACCCCGAAATTTAATTCCTTGGAGTTCCGCTCAACCAGGTTCGTCTTCATCAGACCCTTTCTCAAGGTCCAAACGCGCGGTCGCTCCCACTTGCCCGCGTTCATGTACCGGTACCGACTGTAGTCTGGAAGGACCACGAAGATCACTGATATGGTGCGAGTGTATCGTACTGTACCACCTCCCATGGGGTGGGAGGGCACTGTAGCCGGGCTTCCAAGCTGATCCCACCCATTTCATCGAGGGAGGTGCTGGTCTGTTCGTGAGCACGTCAGTGCTTTCCTGCATTTCGCCCCGAGTGGACTTGATCGAGGCTGTCTCCTGTGCAGCTCAGTCAGTTCAGCGCACTTTGGGACCAGGTGACGTGGGGATCTATAATGGTCTGGACTGAAAACATCCTCTTGCTTCAAGAACAGCCATCTCCTCCCACGAGGCGATGACAGGCGAGGCTGGGCGAGAACGACATGATGTTCATGACCGCTGTGTAGACAAAGAGCGCGAGCCCAAATCCAGCGATGGTCTGAGCCGCGGCTTTCGTGAAGCCCCCGTAGATACGCAACTGCTGGGCGTCGAGCTTCTGCCGCGGGATGAAAAAAATGCCGCCAAGCGCGAGAGCGTTGATCCCGTAGTTCAGGACCAGCGAGAGCAGCACGGCCGAGCGGATGCTGGAGCTGTCCGACGCGACGTGGCTTGGATCATAAAAGTTGTCGCCCTGGAAGAGCCCGCCATTGTTCGTGCTGTCGAAAGTAGCAAGGAGCCGCTGGAAAGTCAGCACGAGGCCCACGGTCGACGCCTCCGCCCCTTCTTGGATGATCTCCGTCACCGGCACAATCGTCATGAGCAACGTCACGCCATTGGCAACAAACGACAACGACATGATCGCTCGGTAGAAATAGCGATCGCGCACGACGTCCAGTGCCACAAAAATGGACACGAATAGCTGCGGCAGAATCGCAAACGCTGGCCCAAGGCTGAAGAGAATGCGCCAGTCGAGGTTCAAGCACCATTGCCGCCAGACCACGATCGAAAGCAGCATCACGAGGTCTCGGATTGTGTTGACGACCAAATAGTCGTCCCCGCTTGCACCTGCCCACTGGCTCACGATCCTTGCTGAGTCGTAGAAGCTCACGTTGAGAAACAGCGTGAACACGCAGATGAACACGAGGATGCGCCACACGGCTTTTTGCTGCACGGTTCGCCAGTACGCGCTCGCGCGTGCGGGGAACGAAGTCGGTGCTGCTGGACAGCTGAATTTGTCTTCTCTCCACATCTCCCACACCACTGGAAGCGGCACGACGGCAGCAATTGCGAGCAGGAAGATCGAGACGCATGGTCGCATCGCACGGGGGTCACCTGCTTCAGAGCGTAGCGCCGCGTAGGTAAACAGCGACGACAGTAGCGAGGTGAGCCGGCGAAGGATCAGGTAGGAAGCTTGGAAGTTACCTCGCGTTCGAAGAGGCTCGCGCTGGGAGAGTTCGATCACGTGCGTGTGCACGCACAAGTACGTGAGGATGCAGCCGACACTGGCAAAGGCGCACAGCAAGATCACAAACACCACGTGGGCGTCTCCTGGACTGGGGCTCTCCGTTTTCGTCGTCGAAGAAGCAGAGTCGAAATAGGACGTGATCCCGCCAATGACGATCGCGCTTGCACCAAAGAGCAGCGTGCCGAGCACCATGTAGGACTTGCGCCGCATCCCCAGGATTGGATACGAGTCAGACAGGAGCCCGAAGAGGAAGCTCAGCGCCATCGGCAGCTTCACGAGATGCTTCATCGCGAGCGCTTCCTGCTGCGTCAGGTTGAGCTGCGTCTTGAGGAGCGGGAGAATGACGTTTTCGAGACCGCTGTATGAGAACACGGAGAGCGTCACTGCTACACACAGCCCCAGGTTGCCGCGCGAGAAGAACTGCACCTCGCCGCCTTTGCGCAGACTGCCGAAGAGCTCCACGTTGTAAAAGTGCTCGCCCGCGACAAAGCGCACTCTCGTCGTGTTCCGCATTACGAAGAGGTCTTCGCTCGACTGGTCCGTTGTCACGGTCGCACTGCGTTCATTACGATTAACTGGTGGGGGCGACGCAAAGTCATCGAAGCTGTCGGTCAGCTCCACCACGATCGGCGTCTGCATGGGCTGGGCTGCTGCTGCTGCTCGCGCTTCGTTCCGCCGTGCTTGCTGTCTGGGCGTGTCGCCTGGTGCACACGAGGCGCAGTGAGCAACTGCAGCTCGGCATTAACTCAAACAGCAACTGCCACTGTAGTCTGGCGCTTTGCTCTCTCCTCACACAGGCTCTTACGACAGCCATACAGATAGATAGCCTGGCGATGGCGTTGCCTGCATTTCTCTCTCTGGATCTTGACAGTCGGCTTTTTTGGCGCATGCGAATGTACGTACTTTTGGAGTACATGTCCCACAGTAGAGTTGCCAATTGAGCAAGCTGACTCCAAACATTCACTCCTTGTTGCCCCTCTCAGAAGTGATTGATGCAAATCTACCGCTTTTAAAAGGGGAAACTCGCGCATGTTGAAGAGCCGTCAAGCCCACAATCTGAAGAGCCGCCATGCCCGCAATCCGCACTTGCATTCACTTCAGTACCAGAAAAAACCGTCAAGTGAGAAAGAGGGAAAGAAGACGACTACTGCTGCTGGCATGGGGCTCAAGAACTCGCGCCCGCTGCCGCTGGCCAACGCCGAGCTGCACGTGGTGCCGTTCCTGCAGCAGCGCATCCGCTCGTGGCATCTCGACCACGTCACGCAGCTAGCGCTGTTGCGGTATCGCGCGCTCACGAAGCGCTTCTGCATCGACGCGCTGCAACTCTCGGTGGTGCTCGGCATCAAGGACCAGGATTTCATTCATGAATTGATGCAGCTTTTCCTGCCAAAGACTCCGACGCGCGTGCAGTGCATGGTCGACGCGATGGAGGTCCTCATCGCACTGATTCTCGTCTGCCAAGCGCCGAGCATGAAGAGCCGTTTTGAAGCGATTTTCGATGTTATCGACGCTGAAAACGCGGGCTGCATATCGGCCACGGACCTCGCCGTGCGTAAGTAATGGATGCATTTTGTACATCGAACTTCGTCTTAATGCATGCCCTCTCTCACACTGGTTGATGCTCATGTGGACAGTGTACGGTGCGGTATGCCGTGCGATCATGAAGATCTTCACGTACTGCGTGGAGCCCGACCAGCGAGCCGCGATGGCCTACATCAACGAAATCGCCCACTCTGGGATCGCAGTCAATGGCAAAATCGCCAAAGCGGATCTGTGCAAGTACATGCTCTCAGATAGACATGCAGTTCACTATGTGAAGCTGTGCTCTGGCGAAGGTGTGCGCTACTAGAAGATTTCGAGTGGTCCTTGCTTCACGTTAGTTGATTTTGCAGCTAACACTTTATATGTTTTGTAAAAAAAGAGAAGCCGAAGCTGTATGTGATGCTGGAGAAAGACACGGAATTTCTTGGCGCCATCCAGTTTAGCGAGGAATACCAAATGCGGACATCGTCGCTGAAAAACGTTCGAGAAATGATCCACGCACAAATATTCCACACGCCTCCCGATTTCAACTTTTTGTGTCAAGGAAGAGAAGTGAAGCGCGTCTGGGAAGTTGATCGGCTTGCTTGGTCAACGGTTCCCTTTGCGTTGCACGGATCACCTGGACTTCGAGTTCATGCATTGGCGAAAAATCGCAAGCTTGAGCAGCCAGCTAGTGTAAACCGATTCGAGTTCCGGTACATGGGAAACACACTGCCACGGTACAAGAAGCGCGTCCATGAGATCAGCCCAGTTTACCGGCATCGAAGCTTTAAGGTCAGCAGTGACAGCAGAACAAACGCCCTGAGTTCGGTCTTACAGTGGCGAGTTGCGACCAACTGGAGCGGCGAATGGATTTACGATCAAGCATCGATTCAGGCAAAGACAAAGAGAGATCTTCTAAAGCGCCTGCGAACAGCGGCGCGACCACAAGATGGTGTAGTGGTCGTGAAGAGCCATCGGGGCGAGCTTATATCCCCATTTACAGATGATCAAATCGAAGAGAGCGCGCTCGACAACTCCGACGTACCGTCAGTATCCGAGCAAGTTTGCGTACCAGTCAGTAAAAAAGTCAAGCGAATACCAACCATGACGCTCGACGAACGAAAAAGCGAGTGCAGCAAACGCCAACGACGGATTCAGTGGAAAGCTCGTGTCATTGCGATGGAGGCTCAGCAACGAAGAGAAGAAAGTGATCATAAAGACAGCTCTGGGCATCTCACTCAAAAGGGGGACGTCACTCGTCGTCCACAAGCAGTGCAAGCCGATAGAGCTTTCGTCCAATCAGCCTTGGCGATACCCTCATCAACAAAGACAGTGCTTGTTCACATCGAAGAAGATGATGTCTTACCGTCGCGACTCGTTTCTACGTTCCCGAAGAAACGAAAGCGACCGAGAAAGAAGAAGTTTTCCAAGTACGAGTGGTATGTTCCTTCACGGCAGCATTCGACTCCTGTCACTGACAAGAGAAAGTTGGTCGTGAAGCTGTTCAATGAGCATACTGTTCTGAAGCCTTCTCCGTGCTCTTCGGACGGTACCCGCATTGGTCTTGGACGATTCCTTGCATCATCAACTATTTGTCTCGAGAGCGACGAGGTCGAAGTCTTTCCGGTCTTGATCATTCGTCCGATCGAAGATCAAGTATCCATCGACGTCGCGGAAAGTATAAGCGAAGATCTCGAAGGCACCGGCAACTCTCCTGGATCCACTTCTGATGAGAAGCCTTTGCTGCAAGCGAGCGTGTCGTACCTATCGGAGTTTGAGTATGAGATCAGTGTCGGCGAAAGCAACTACGAAACTCTGTTCCACCATATTGAGAGCTTAAAGTTGCAGGATGCGCTTGCGCTGAACCGACGAGACGTTTTCGGCCGCACGATGCTCCACGACGCAGCTGAATTTGGTCACGGAAACGTCATGGAGCTGCTGCTCAAGGCGCGAGTGTTGCTAAATCTGGGAGACAGTCAGGGCGATACAGCGCTTCATCATGCTGCTCGCCGTGGTCGACTAAGAGAGGTGAGCTCTTTGCTTCGAGAAAACGCGGCTGCCTGGAAGCGCAACAACGAAGGGAAATCGCCGTTGTTTAGTGCTTTAGAGTCAGCGTCGCGAGAGCAAGTGCTTCACCAGAGCCAACCTAGTGCTGCAGCAAATGAGTTAACTCCGAGCACTGTCCAGAACACCTCTGCCGAGGGTGAAAAGACCAAAGACTACTACGCTATGCACTTGAAGTATCCAAAACTTCGTCAGGTGATCGATTTGCTCTGGGATAGATACCCCAGTGAAGAGCTTTCGGCTGGAGACATATATGATCGACAAACATGCCTGGACTTGGAGAAAGACGTGTATGGTGATATGTTTCACGCTTGCAGGAACGGAAATCTGCTGCGAGTTCAGCGGCTGATCGACCTCGAGAAACGACCGATTCAGCAGTACATCAATGATCAGTTGAACACGCTCGGGCGTACTGCACTTCACGAAGCAACAGAGCTTGGTCATACCGCAATCGTAGACCTGCTGCTGAAAGTGGGAGCTGACGGGTACATGGAAGATCAAAGACGACAGATCCCGCTTCACATCGCTGCAGGTAAAGGCTACGAGCGAATCGCCAAGTGTCTGATGTTCAAGTTTCCGGGAACGCTGGGCTTCCAAGACGTGTCCGGAAAGACTTCACTTCATCTTGCCGTCGAGAAGAAGCACTGGGTCGTCGCGAAGGAGCTACTCGCTGCAATCCGGCATTATTTCGAGAGTAACGCAGGGACTCTGTCCACCTTCTCTGGACCCAATGCCCTGGATGAAATGGTGTCGATTGTGAATCTACAAGACGTCCATGGCTACACTGCGTTGCATTACGCGTGCATCCATCGGAATGAAGCGTTGTGCTTTGATTTGCTAAATACTGGAGCGCATCCGATGATCTCTCGCGTTTCCTATCGCATTCCAAAAGGGACTCGTGACCTTCAAGGCGTATTTCTGAAACGTGCATCGCTGCTCAGATGTACTGGCGTAAAACCCAGTGTATTGGGTATCCGAAATTGGGCTTCGGGTCGTGGATCAGGTGGAAGTGATCTTGAAGTAGCATTCGATGTCGAATCCCCTCTGGAGTTGCTTTTGAAGGGGTGCAAGCAAAAACACGTGAGTATCGACTCGAGTATGCACATTCTGGAGCATATTCTATCCCCCCGTCTTGTACAAGAGTGGGAGCAACGCAGCAAGAGAGATTTTGGGAACCGGGTCAAGAAATCCCGACCACCTCTGTTCCACCTGGCGGCCGAAATCGCGTCGCTGAACATGAGCGTCGCAGTCGAAATCTGTCGTCACTTGAACAAGCTCCAGCTGGAGATAAACATGGTCCATCACGAAACAGGTGAAACAGTGTTGCTACAAGAATGCAAGCGAGCTTGTGCTGCTCGAAACGATTCAGCTAGCGAAGATGAAGAAACATCAACGCAGCTGGCGCTCGTCCGCACTCTGATCGAGCTCGGTGCGAACGTCAACCTGGCAAATAAAACGAATGGGGAGTCTCCGTTGGCATGTGCAGCGTGGCGTGGTCACCTCCAGCTGCTAGATTTGCTTCTGGAGACCCAGCCGGACATAGATTTCTTCCTGCGCACATGCTCGTTCTCCCCGCTGCACTTTGCTGCGCTTGGAAGTAATGTTGCGTGCGCGAAGTTGCTGATTGCAGCAAATGCGACAGTGAATGTTGAAATGGCACCGACGAACGACGAGACGCCTCTCTTCTTCGCAATCCGATCGAAAAACGCTGTCATGGTGAAGCTTCTGCTTCAAAGCGGAGCTAACGTAGGCACCCTTTGCGCTGTTCAACGTGGCACAACTTCATTTGGAATTTGCTTGGACATGCCAAAGCAGCGCAAGCCGCTGCGTGCGCGAATGGAGAAAATGCCGACATTTGGACCGAGCCAGAAACTGATCGACGTTGCGATGCCGTCGACTCTAGTCGTATCTCCCCTCACGCTTGCGCTAGAAGTGGCTCGCACACTATCTCCGTTCAGCGTGCTCGGTCTGACGTTTTCAACCATTACTCATGCTTCAAAACACGCGGAATGGGAGCAAATGGGTCACATCTGCTTGATGCTTGCCAGCAAAATCGGTGAAACCACGGTGACGAGCGGCTTGATTACTCGGAATGACATCTACCTTGCCAGCATGCTGGGCTACTGGGAGCTGGTGAAGGTGTTGCTCTCTCGTCAAATCATACTGTCGAGTATCTCCACGTCTTCCGAGATGAATGCGCTTCATCTTGCTGCGGCGGCAGGGCAGACTTCGGTCGTGTCGGCACTCGTCGCTGCTGGAATGGATGTCAACTGTGTCTTGGTTGGCGTAAACCGCCTTACCAAGAAGCATCGCTCTCCACCGTTAGCATCGAAAGCGCTCATGAATACGATGAGAAGAATGAGAAGCGCCCCAGCTAGCACGCTCAACCTAAACATTGGCGCTTTGTTTTTTGCTCTCGTGAACGGCCACGTCGACACAGCAGCAAAACTCATCGTACTTGGGGCAGATCCTTTGAAAACACTACCTCATTTTAAGCGACCCCAGCAAGCGTCAAGGCAAGCAATTCGATCAGACGAAGATTCATCAAAGAAGCTGGTGATAGAAGAACGTCGGACGATTTCCTTTTTCTTGTCGGAGTCGATGCAAAAACATCTCAGGACCTCGTACATAACCGGAAGGCATCAGCGGCGACATTTGCACATGGACCCAGGCATTCACTTCGCTCGGCATTTAGAGCGAAGTGTCAATGCGAAATCCTCTTTGATACAAGTCGAGGCTTTGGCTGGCTACACGGACGTAGTGCAGGTGCTGGTCAACGCAGGCATGAGCATCTTCCAAATTTTCCCAAGTACGTCAATGGGTACTGAAAATGAAGGTCAGCTTGGAACAGGAGAGACGGCAATACATGCTGCTGTGGCGCGAGGTCATTTAGAACTGCTGAAGTACTTTGCGAAGCTAGCGCAGAACAATTTCTCGAAGTGCTTTGTGCGAGAAGGGAAAAAGCCGAAAAGCTTGCTTGTGTCGGCGTGTGAAAATCACCAGTTTGGAGCGTTGGCTTTCTTGTTGAGAACCAACTGTGAAGAAAGCGACACGGAAACTGGAGGTGGCTTCAAGTATGATGACAACCGGGGCGAGTTCCAACAAGCATTAAGTGCTTGTGCGTCCCACCAATTTCCTGAAGGCTTTCGTCTGCTGATCGCACATGGAGCACGACCGGACCTTCTGGTGCTTGTTCAAGTTTTGCAAGGTCTCGTTACGCAGGCACTGCCAGAAACGCTTTCAGCGAGTGCTCAAGAGAAGAAGACTATTCGAGCGTCACTCAAAGGCAGTCAAAAGAATCGTCGAGTTTCGAATCGTGCCACTCACCCAATCAAAGCGCGGAACACTGTTGCTGGCGCAAGGGGTCTTTTGGAAACTATTGTGCCATTTGCAAGCAACCTCGACGAGTTCTTCTCGGCAGCTGCTTCGTTCGACGTCTTCTTGAAGATTCTCATCGTGTGTGTACGATGTGAATTTTGGTTCGTGCTACAGAAAATCTTTGTGAACCACGCGGCACGATTCTTGGAATCGTCAAGCCCTTGGAAACCGATGGTCATCCGCGCTGTGTCGTGCTGCCTCGTGTTGCATTGTGCAGCTTTGCAAAATCAGGTCGATCTGGTTCGATTCATCTTGGCGCTTGGGGTCCCCGCGGATCTTCGTCTAAGTGAGATACCGTCTGCGAAATCACCGATTTGGTATGCTGCGTCTCGAGGGTGCTTGGAAGCGTTTGTGTTGCTAGCAGTCGCAATGGAGTCTCAGTCGCTGGGCTCGATTGTGAGCAGCCTCGAGTACAAGAATGTGGGTGGCAGCGTATCAGTATACTTCCGGTCCATTCGAGATTCCAGAAGCTTCTTGGCACCAGGATCGATATGCAAGTGGCACAACCTGAGTGCTTTCAGCTGCTACGACGTTCCACGTGCGCAAACGAATGGGTTCCTGATTCTGAAGTTGATCGGCTATGCGAAATCTGAACGAAAGAACCCGCAGTACGGCAACTTGTTGTTACACTTGGCGTGCAAGCGTGGTGATTTGCTCACCGTGCAGGTTCTCGTCGACGGTGGTGCGGCTGTTGCAGTAGAGAACGCTCTGAAAGAAACTCCGTTGGTGGTCGCGGCTGAACGAAAAGACCCGTATGGTGCAGTGATTGTACGGTATTTGCTCTCCATAATGAGAGACACAAAAATTCCGAGTGCTGCCGTGATGATCAACCAAGCGCTTGTGCGATGCTACGCACAATCAGGACCATGCAACTTGAAAATTGCAAAGGTGTTGTTGGCAGCCGGAGCTGACGTTGGCTTCGTTCAACCCGAAGAAAATGGAAGCGCGGCAGCTTCGGCGATGCGCTTTGCACTCCAGTCAGTTCAATTTGCTGCTGTGAAGCTGCTGCTTGACTATGGAGCGAGTTTGACAATCCCTCTTGCCGAGGTCTTCCTGAAGCGCTTCATGATGCCGCCAACCTTTGGACAAAAACTGCATTGGAGGCGGTTTGAGTTGTTCTTGGCGTACAAGGACCAGCGTTTACTGGAAGTGGAAAGCTTGATGAAAGTGCTGCTGGAGAAGAAGCATTTCAAGTGCGCGATGAACGAAGATTTGCTGTATCAGCTCATTAAGTCGGCATCGGCATTCGCTGCTACCATAGCTCGGGTGCTCGGCATGGAGAAGAAGTTTTGGGAAGTCGTCGCACTTGCGCTTGACATGTACCCAGAAGAATCGAAAGCGCGAAAAGCAGAGTGGGGTGACAGAACAGCGATGCACTATGCTGTTCTAGGACTGGAATTCGACGTCGTTTCAAAACTGATCGATATTGGAGGATACGATGTGCTTGCCGAGGACCATGCAAAGCAAACCCCACTGCACTTGGTTGCTGTGAATGGCGACGCTGGCATTTGCAAGCATCTTCTTCGCAAGCTGGAGCAAGACTCACGACTTCGCGGCGTTGATGCTGTCGATGAGCGTGGACGAACAGCTCTGCACATTGCAGTTATTCATGGGCATGAGGCAATCGTGGAGCTATTAGCGAATGCTGGGGCATCCGTGGCACTTCGATGTGCTGATGGTCTGAACGCATTTCTCTATGCATGCAAGTGCAATCGTTTGGGGATCTTAATGACACTGTACGCTCGAGAAGCTGCAGTTCTCCACAATCTTCTGTTTACCACGGCGGGAGAGTATGGAATATTCGTGGCTGCTCGGCAAGGAGCGTTCCAAATCGTGCGGTGGCTCGTCAGCATTTATCAAGATCAATGTGGGTCACAGGATGGAGACAAGGCTTTTCCAAAGATCCACGCTTTGAAATGCCGGCAAGAGCGCTCGTTGCTTCACTATGCCTCGGTGTTTGGAGACGACGAGTTCATTCGATCGCAGTTACAGCTGAGGGGTGACCAAGCCGGCGACATTGAAGCTCTTGTGAATCAAAGAGACCTGGCGGGGTACACCCCGCTGCTCTATGCATTCGGGTTTGGAAGAGTTCAAAGTCTTCAAGTGCTCATCAATGCGGGATCAAATGTGGAAGTCATTGTGGATTACTCCGGGGAAGCAAGGACACATCCGTATGCGGCAGGGTTCAACATCGGAACCCTCTTGCAGTGGTTTGCATTTCCAGGATGGTTTTCGTTTGCGAGCACGTTTCCCCCGCGCGAGAAAAGCAGATTGACAATGCAAGATTCCATCTACGAAGACTATTTGATGAACTCAAGTATTCGAGGCTGGAAAGTGCGTAAACAGCGACAAAAGAGTGTCATCCGAAGCAACGTTAACACTACGAAGAAGAGAACAAGAGTACGTGGCGTCTCCAAGTTTGAGAAGATCCGGACTTCAATGCGACAATGGCGATTTCCACAACTGTCGCTCTTCGACTTCGTTTGTGATGTTGGTGACTCGGAGATGGTGAAGTTCCTGGTGAGCATGAAGCTTCCGCTGCTGCTGCGACGCTCGACGTATCAGTCGCAGCGCCGGAACATGCTCCAAGCTGTGCGATGGAATCGAATCGACGTCGTGCAGCATTTGATCGCCGCTAGCTCTTCAAATGCCTCTCAACTTACTGAAGCCACGCAGCACACAGATGGGCTCCATTTCACGGACTTTCTCGAGGTGGGAATCGATTGTGCCGTCGCAAGAGGTCACGAAGACATTGCGATCTATCTGCTAGAGCAGTGGAACGGCGTCAAAGACAGCGGGCGAAAAGTTGCCGACGCAAGTGTGTTCACGTTTCAGTTTGCGCATGTACTTCAAATCGCGTGCATCCGGCGCATGACCAAGCTGATCAAGTACATGATTGGTCGCGGAGGCGAGCCGCTCATCGCGTTCCATGCGAATGACGGTCCTGCTCTCGTCTACGCAGTGGGGTTTGGACACGCCGATATCGCAGCACTTCTTGTATCCGCTGGAGCTCACTTTAGCTCAATGGACACGTATGTTGCTCCGTCAGCGAAGAAGTGGGCCGAATTCGGGTGTGTCAAGGAGATTCAACTTCACCAGATCGCGCCTTCTACAAACACAATTGGCTTGAAGAACTCGCCGGGCTTCGTTGGACCGATTGAAGAGTACGAGTCGCCCTCCACCGAGCGATTGAGCTTTGAGATGATTTGCCAGGTATTTGCGTGCAACGAGCCAGTGGGTACCGATAGCAGTTGATTCGGCAACAGTCCAATCCAGCATGCTGTTTTCATTAGCTTCATTTTTATAATAGCTGAAGAAAGCCAAATCACAATTTCGTCCGCTTTCCGTTGCTCTGGCTACCGGTACTTTACATCACTCTTCTGCCAAAACCTAATGCTCGAACGCAAGACGCTTCTTGGCACTGGAATCTTTTGTCATCACTGTCATGGAGCGACTTCGAGCTGGGGCACTTGCATTCTGGTTGCAGTTCGTTGTACTTGCTGACTGGGTGCTGCCTGGCGTGGGGGTTTGAGACGTTTTCGACTGACGGCGCGTCGTTGACCGGGTCGCATCAACCACGCCCAAGTCCAGATGCATGAGACCAGTGTCGGTGTTCATCATGTCCAGGAGTAGATTCTTCAAATCGTTCCCGAGGATGCTCAGATCGAACTCGCCTTCTTCATTCTGCAGCCACTTCTCCACCTCTTTTCGCAGCGCAGAGAGAAGATTCGGGTACCGCTTCGCTGCCATTTTGCGAAACTTCTCTTCCTCGAGCAGGCGCAAAGAACTTCCAAAGAGTCTGTCTTTTTTGCTTGCGTTGGCTTCGAACTGCCCGATCTTTTTCTTGAACTCACTGATCTCGTTGAACAACTTCATGATCTTTTTCAAAGAGTCCAACCGCTTCTGGGCACTTTGAAGGGTGTTTTGAACCACATTCACATCGTGAATCGAGTCCTTCATCCTCTCAAGCTTGAGTTTCCCGAAATCAGCCGAGTAGATCACGCCGAACTCGTCAAAAGCGGGGTCCAAATCAGAGAGGAACGAGCTTTGTCGCGTCGAGTAGCATCCACCGAGCGAGCTCTCGAGCCCGTTTGAGCCTAGAATATACCGCTCCAGAGTCTTTCGTGTGGCGTTGTTATCGTCATCATCGCTTCCGAGAAAGAAGCTGATTCGTTGGGCATCTGTTTCGATCCCAAAAGCCATAAACTCGTCATCCATCGACAGCAACAGTGCTCGCAGAGATGACTCGATTGGCCCGCCAAGTTCTTCAAGACGTCTTTTGCCCACGACGAGCTCGTGACGATCGCATCCGTAATCGCTCCTCTCAGCTGGAGCTTGGCTTTGTCCACCAATGAGCGAACGAGTGTCTTCGTCACTCGCGCCACCCAAGATCTCTTTCACCAGCACGACGGATTCTGCTAACGTCGAATAGAGGTACGAGATGGCGTTCGAGCGACCGTCGTAAATCTCATCCAAGGTGCGGCGAATCCTGGATAAGAAGTTTAAGCTCTTGTTGCTCACATCGATGCTCCCGCCTTTCTGCAGAATCCACAGCATGACGTCATTTAGCTTGTCACCTTCTCGTTGTTCAAAATCGCTCTTGCTGGACTCTGACTTGCGAAGCACATGTGCGATCTCCTCTTCCGTGAACTTTAGCTGTTGGAGTAGCGATCGAATCCCCTGGAGCTGATCATCTACTTCGATGAATCGCTTCGCTTTTTCTTTCAGCAGCACACTCAAAACGTGCTCGTCGTGCCTCAACGATGAAGACGCCACGTCCATTTCTTGCGATATCGTCACTAAGCTCAACACCGATTGAGCTGTGACTTGCTCGAAATCCTCCCAAGCATCAAGCTGCTCAATTGTCAAGAGCAACTGGGAGAAATCGATGTTGCACTCGTCAGCGGACGCATGGCGTAGATCTTGGAGGTTTTTCAGTCCCATGCTCCTCAAGAGATCACGAATTTTCTGCAACCCGCGCACTCGAGCTTGAAAACGCTGGTATAACTCGTCTTCGAGATTCCTCTGAGCTGTAAGAAGATACTTCTCTTGAGCTAGAAGTGTCTTTCCAGCATAGGAGTGCAGCACCTTCAGGTCAATCGGTTCGTCAACGGACAAAATGTCTTCCAGCTTCTTCACGCTTTTGTAGGCAGCGTCGATACGAGCTTGCAATTTCTCTCGTGCCGACTCGAGACTCTCGAGCTCTTCAGAGCATTTCTTCAGCAGTAGTGCGTTGATATCCTTGAATTTTCCCGCCTGGTCTTCTGCGTTCAAACCGAGCTCTCCCCATATTTCTTGGCATCTCTGTATACACATACATCAACCAGTCAGCGTAAATCCATTTTAATAGTCAGCAACAAAAGCACTTACATCAAGCAGCAAGAACGCTTCTTCCTTGACTTTTGACGTCTGCAGATTCGCTTCCAGCTCCGAGACCCTCATACGAAGATCCTCTGCATCTTTGTCTTTTGCTGCTAGCTGTGCTTGGAGATCACGCTGCTTCTCCTCCAGCAAAGACATTTTACTGTCTGCTGCTGCACACTTTTGAGCCCAGAACGCCAGTTGCCCCTCACTTTTGGTTTGCTGGCTGCCGCCTTTGGTGTCTGAGAAGTTGCTCACCATCTCTAATGTGCCGATCATTTCTTTCTCGTGCTCTTCGACAAGTTTCTCCATCTTGCTTCCCAAGTCGATCTCATTTGCATCCGTGCTCACTTCTCCAGCAGCAAAACCTTCTGACAAGACCAGGGAAAGTCTTTGTAGAGGGTGGCATAACTGCGCACTTGAGACTCGTTCGCGCTGGCCATCGGTATTGGATAAGTTGGCCAAAAACAGGCGCTTTTGCGAGTACAAATCCTGCAGCAGTCGCTTCACAACATTCTTGGAAGTGTCAAGGTTTGGAATGGACTCAACCATCGACCGAAGCTGCTGTTCCTGTTTGCTTCGTGACCTGATGGTCTCGCTCAGATAGCGGATATTCTCTTCGCATTGGGTGAGCTTTTCCTCATTCATCGATAGAAACTCGTCTTCACTTGAAGCCTCATCTCGACTTTGACGTTCCATCCATCCATGTGTGATATCTTGAAGAATCTGCGCTCTGTGCCTCAGCTCGCTCGACAGAGACGCACAAAGATCCTCATCGTCTAATGTGTTCTGTACAAAAACACATGCCGCAATTATAACTCTGAGCTGTAGTATTCAAAGAAACCCAGGAAAAAAATACATACCTGAAGTTCATTTCTCAAGTTGAGAAAAATATCGCGCGATGAAGCCGTAGGAGCATCCTTCCCAATGAACAGAGTAGGCATCTGGGCGATCGCAACGCTTTCATCCTCCAAATAATCAGCAACTGCTCTCTCCCCATCAAGCAGGTAGTTCGAAATATCCGTGAGATCTGAAATGTGGAATCGACTCTGCAAAGCAAAAAGAACACAGATCAGTTCAAGCAATTTCTCACTTCCAAAGCTGTGCATATCATCCATACCTTGATTTCGCTCGAGTGAATGAGGACATCTAATGGATTCGTTTCCAAATCACTTGGAAGGTGCTCGCGAGCTTCCCTGAGCTGGACTAATTTGTCCTGTACCGCTTTGATTTGTTTTTGAACACGGGAATTGCACTCCTGGAGCTGCTGTTGGTGTACTCGCTTGTCTTCTGTAAGCCTCAGAATCTCCGTCTTCACACTCTCCAGTTTGGCTCGACCCGTAGCAATGTGCTTCGCTTGTTCAACTGCTTGTTCGCCTTCCGCTGACGAAGCCCACGACGACATCTTGGCAATCGCTGCTTCAAGTGCAGCTGCGACCACCTCTTTCCGATGGATTTTTGTGTCTTGTTGCGCTATCCTCGCTTCAATTGAAGACCGAATCTGCGCAGAGCGATCATTGGTACATTGGATCTCGAGGCTCAGCGAAATAATCTCAAGCATCCGGCACAGCTGGGTGAGAGAGAACGGCTCCGCTTCTTCCTGTTCATCACAAACGTTGCTCTTCAAGTCCGCGATTGATGATCTCTCGTCGCTCTCAGTGTCGAAGTCGTCGTTTCCGCTAAAATCTTGTCTCTCGCACGTATCTTGATCAGGATGGCCGTTTTCAATACCACTCAATCGGTCGGATATCATTCTCGATAGCTGGGCAGATAGGTGACTCAGTACCGCTTGATCCTTTTCTCTGTGTGGCCCGACATCGCTGCCAAAAGCTTCGACTCCTGAAGACATAGCGATCTGCTCGAGTCTTTTTAGGTAGCCTTGCACCGCGGGATCTTTCAGCATCAGATCAACCATTGCTTCGATTCGGGATGGATCGACACCGTTGGCTTGCATGAAGCGTGCTTTGATCAACTCTCGGCGCAGCAGCTCATTCAACGCCTTCAAACTCAGTAGCTCAGCAGATCGGCTGTCGATATTCTTGACAGCTTTGTTCTGAATGTTTTTCGCACGATTGGCATACTGCAGCGTGTTCAGCGTTTCGTTCGAGTTTGCCTCTGCTGGAGAGACACAAGCACTACAAAGCAAAGCGAGAAGTTAGGACTTCGATATCAGTGCTGGTATAGATGGGGTGCATTTTTTCTCTCAATGGTGAACTTACATGAACAAGGTCCTGCTGTTGCCACCAAGCGCATCCTGTAAGAGCCTTGTCAGCTTTGACGACCGATAAGGAACGTGGACTTGGGCGCTCTGACTGGACCGACTCTTCTTATCACCCAGCGCGTTAATCACGTTGCCCAGCGCAAGGAGTCCCACATTGATCTGGATACCTTCTTTCATGCGGTTCCCTTCAGCTTGTGTTCGCTTAAGCCGTTCGCTCCCAGCAAGATCAACAAACGTCAACTTCGACACAATCGTTGCATCAGCAACTCCGCCATCGGAATTTACATCTCCATCCACGCTGCTGGTTGCATCAAATGAAAGTCGACGGCCATTAACACCACGCTTCGCATTGAGCATCGAAATACCATTGGACGCTTTCAGAGAAGACGCCGCGTTTCCGCCGAGTGACTCGCGACGGTTTACTCGACGGACAATCTTGACAGTATACACAGCATGGGAGCGACTGGAGTGTTCGTTCATCTCGGTACTCCCTGTTGCGCGGCGAAGCGAACCGACTCGCATTTGCTCCAAGGCGTCTTTGCGATTCAAAACTTTCACCTAGTTGCATATACATATATCGCACGTAATTAAATACCCCTCAAACTACACAAGCTCAAAGTAGCGAGAAAAGAAAACTCACCTCTGTTAGTCCCTGCACCCAGACGCCCGATTTGCTTTCTCTCAACTGCAAACTTTGTGATCCTTCGTCTTGATTTGGACGTCCGTGATCTTGTAGCAGATCATGAATCTCTTCGCCGTATATCTCGAGGAATGACACTGACACTTGATCACCACCGACTGATTCTGTCTCCTTCAAGCGAGCGAACAGTTGGTGAAGGAATCGCGGTATCAGCCCCTCGCCATTTTGGATGTCGTCGACAACTCCTGGTGCAGCATTCGCTTCGCTGGCATTCTTCACAGGAGCAACTGGCTGCAGGAACAGACGCGACGAAATCATCGACGACACAGCAATACTGTTTCCCATTGTGAAGGTCTTCCCCGACCCTGTCTGACCGTATGCGAGCACAGTGACGTTGAATCCTTGCAAAAATGACTCCATCAGTGGCTGCAGTGCTTCATCGTATAGATCTACAACAAGGAGAGAGAATGAGGGCACGTTAAAACCACCGAAAAATCAAAACGTGTGCAAAGCAGTTGTACCGGTTTGGGAAGCCGAGATCGGAAAAACATGATCAAAGCTGCGATAACAAAGCGTCGAGTCAGTACAAATTTGACAAAGCACGAATTTCGACATAGTTAGGAAGGACCACTACCCAGGGAGCGAACACAAATCTTACGTGAATCGCTTTTCCGTGGACGAGACCGTGATCGTATTGTCTTCGCGCTCCACACACACGCGCTCGTTCGTCGCGATTTCCTTGGGCAGCAATGGTCGGATGCGCACAGCGACTCGGACACTGCTGTCTTTTCTCGCGTCACTCTGAGGCTGTGCGCTCGAACTACTCCGTGAGCTCGCACTACTCGTAGCACTGCTAGATCGGTTCACTCTGTTGTTGTCGGACGGCAAGTCGCTTCGACTCTCTCGAATCAGTGAAGAGCCACCATTCATCTCTTGCTCTCGCACGACTGATTTCACAGGCAGCACAGCGTCTGCGGTCGTCACCATGACTGCTGCTTCGGCGTGTACCGCCGCATCACTTGTAGCAGGGAGCGGTGCTGACACAGGCGGCGGTGGCGGGTTCGCTGTCGCCCGGAAGTGCTGTGATGGCGGCGCCAAGAGTGACGACGAGCTTGTCGCTTTCTTCATTCCGAGCGTTCGCGTGAGACTGGAGCTGCTTCGACGGGAGTAGCGCGGCGCAGCTGCGCAGCATATGTGAGTTGATCTAAGGCGCCGCTGCTGCTGCTTGATGGCGCGTGCTCTGGTTATACACACAGAGAAAGAAAGGGAACTCGGCTGGTGGTGGCTTTCCTGCTTGTAAATGGGATGCGCGTGCACGATTGCGAGCGAGTTGAACTGAAACGCCCTTGAATAGTGGCGCACTTTCCGCAAAACGATGGCTGGGACAATCACTCTGCTCTTCCACTTGAAATATCTTGCTTCTGTCGTTTCATTGGATGAAAACATAGATTTAATCAATATTTGTCCAATCAAAATCGTGAGATACTGTACCGGAATTGTACTTGTACCTCCCTGTTGTTCTGGCGCCATGCGCATTGTTGCCCCCTCTCCTCATTCCAGCTTTTGGCAAGAGAGAGCCAAGCAGAAGAAGACTTTAGGGGGAAAGAAAGCAAGATGAGCCGCAAGAGCTTCACGATCATCTCGACGCTGCTGGTGGTGGCGGTCGCACTGCTCAGCAGCAGCAGCAGCTACACTGTGTCTGCGGCAGCGGTCAAGGCGCACGCGAGCCACATCCTCGTGGACACGGAGGTGCAGGCTGACGAGCTTCACGCCGAGATCAACCAGGCAAAGAACAAGTTTGTGTCGTTCGCCAAGCTCGCGATGGCGCACTCCAAGTGCCCTTCGTCGAAGAAGGGCGGCGACTTGGGCACGTTCGGCCAGGGACAGATGGTGCCGGAGTTCGACCGTGTCGTGTTCAACGAGGAGATCGGCGTTGTGCACAAGGTGAAGACCCAGTTCGGATGGCACTTGGTGCTCATTTCGACCCGCTCGGACGGCACGGAAGCCCCAGAATCGGAGGTGTACACGTTTATCCGCGACTTTTTCGTCAAGGCGACACCGTTCCTCGGACCGATCCTTCTCGTGGTCATCATGTTCTTTGGCAGCCGCTCGACCATCAAGAACGCTGGTCCAAAGGCGCGCTCGAGCCACATTTTGGTCAAGACCGAAGCCGAAGCTGATGCGTTGTACAAGGAGATCTCGGCTGCTGCGGATCCGCTGAAGAAATTGGCGGAGCTCGCTGCGAAGAAGAGCCAGTGCCCATCGGGCAAGAAGGGCGGCGACCTCGGCCAGTTCGGTCGCGGTCAGATGGTGCCAGCGTTCGACAAGGTCGTGTTCGAGGAGGAGGTCGGCAAGGTCCACAAGATCCAGACCCAGGTATGTCTACAATGCTTGGCGATGATGATGTTATGTTTTGCTTTGCATAAATGCTCACGTGTGGTATGTTGTTTTTGGAACTTGCAAACAGTTTGGCTGGCATGTGCTGATCTGCTCTGAGCGCACCGGCGGCGAAGAGAAGAAGGACAAGTAAGAAGCACCCTCGAGCCTCCAGCCTCGCGATAGCACACGTGTGAGCAGATCATTTTGTATGAGCTTGTCCGTTTTTCTTATCGTGAACGCACAGAATAATCGTTTCTGGAATGCACTGCGGATTTCGAAACGAATGAATACAGGGAAACTTGTCATTCATGCTCACTTTTTGTTTGTTTGTTTCGTTCTAACCTGCAATCGTAAGGGAATTAGGGAAATTGGACTTCTCTAAGCCGTCTTCCGCTTCTTTCTCGTCGACGCTCTCGTGGTTCTCTTCTCTGACAATACTTCTACTACCTCTTGTTCAACCGCCTTCACAGGCTCATCGTCGTCTTCATCGCCATTTCCATTCTCTTCAGTCGTTTTCCCAGCCTTCGCGTTGGGTTTCGCGTGCTGCTCCTTCGCCAACTTGGCCTTCGCTTGGATCTCCTTCAGCACCTCCTTCTGCTTTGCTGCCGTGCGGTTGAACACAAAAGTGGTCTCGCTCGACGCCTTCGCAGTGAACACGTAGCCTTCCAAGTCGAACTTTTTGATCCCATCGATCGAGTCGACTTGGCTCTGGATCAGGTACCGACACATGAGCCCTCGTGCGCGCTTGGCGTACACTGATTTGATCTTCCCGTCGTCCTGGAAGACGCAGTCAATCACGTGGACGTCTTCGTCCAGCGCGTCCACCTGGATACTCTTGAAGTACTCCTGTGACGCAATGTTGACAATCACTTTCTTCTGGACGCTGCTCTTGGCATCATTGCTCTCCGTAAAGTACCGATTGATCTCCTGCGCGAGCGTCGTGCCCCAGAAAGCGTAGAGGTCTTTGCCGCGCGAGTTGGCGAATTTCTGCCCCATTTCCAGACGATACGCTTGGATCAGGTCCAGTGGACGAAGAATACCTACAGTAGATAGGATGGAGACACAATGATGGCAACCTTGTGAGCACGCACTGGTTTGAACTTGCACACAGCCTCAGAACAATAGCAGCCGTACCGTAGAGACCGCAGAGGATACGGAGGTGGTCCTGCGCGTACTCGAGCTCTTTCTCCGAGAGCTCATTCGCAGCCAAGCCTAGAGACCAATACACGGCAGTTCCACACAACCACCGAGTCGGTCAGTGCCAGTCAATTCAATTCTTGGACGAGGGTCTGTTTGATTGAGCACAAAATGAGCGGCTCACCTTGATACGCGGGTCCGTTGAATGCCAGCACCGCCTGCTTCTTGAGCTCGCTCGGCTCGAGCTTTCCGTTCTGCTTTCCGCTAGTGGAGACCTCAAAGTTCTGGAAGCTACAGTCACAATAAGAGCCGCATCGCTATTAGAAACCAATCTCTGCGCGTTCGACAAAGAATAACACAGTCGTGCATAACACTGAAAGCGGAGCTGCTCGTACCGCTGGTAGTTCACGTTGGCGAGCGCGTCGCTTACGCCCAGCAGCACCTTGACCTTCGCCTGCGAGAGCT
Organism: Globisporangium viniferum; assembly: GCA_023333705.1. Classification (NCBI taxonomy): domain Eukaryota; phylum Oomycota; class Peronosporomycetes; order Pythiales; family Pythiaceae; genus Globisporangium; species Globisporangium viniferum. The sequence goes on along the minus strand of JAASFI010000110.1, from coordinate 29,342 downwards.
CCTGCAGCTGCTTCACCTGCATTGCGCAGTTCAACGCATGGAACAACTGCTTAGGAAACGAACACAGCCGCATAGAGAGCTACAATGGGAGAACTGGACGCACCAGCACATGCGTGTCGCTGAGGAGCGTCGGCTCGTTGCGCTTGGTGACAGCGGCGCGCGCCATGTCCAGCGTCTTCGCTGGTGAAAGCACGTACAACAGTCGCGCCGTCATGCTCTTCCGGTTTAACTTGCTTGCTTTGATTGTTGAGTGGCAATCACATGGGAATCAAAAAGGTAGTCCATTTCCCTCTTCTACATAAAACCTATTCAAATTGATTTTCTGTGAAGAGTTTATCACCATAACTCTTCTTAAATGTGTAAATCACCTTTGTTACATAATATGAGCTATTCAGATGCTGACTGTGCTTGCTGATTTTGATGCGCATGGTGATTGGCGAAGTGGGTGCCGTTCCTGGAGTGGGATCCTCTGTGTCACAAGGCCGTCGCCACAAGCCAACAACAACTCCATGGAAGCGCGGCCATGACACAATTTCATTTGCACACGCGCTTGCTATCTGTCGTACAGTGCAAGTCTCGCTCCGGCACAAGCCAGCGGCGTGAGGAGCTCCACGATGGCGACAATGCGTCTACTTGCGGTGGTCGCTGCGCTTGTGGCGCTCACAGTGCACTTCGTGTCGCCGTCGTCCGCCGAGCAGCTCCCAGTCCCATCCGTGGCTGCTGCTACCAACAGCAGCAACACCAACGCCACCGGCGATGGCGTCCCGCTCACTGAACAGCAGCTGCGCGAGCAGTTCCCCGCCAACTACGATGGCAGCACGATGCACATCGTGTTCAGCACCAGCTGCGAGCAGGACAACCGCCTCGTGTTCTCGACTGTGCTGCTGCAGTCCGCGACGCGCGTGGGGCAAAAAGGACCGATCACACAGATCATCGCCGGCTGTTCTGAGGAAGAGAAGAAGCGAGTGCTCGCCGAGCCCAAGGTGTACTACGACTACCGCGTGCACTTCACGCCCAACTACTACCCGCACCCGCTGCCGGAGATCGACGACTGGTACCATCCGTACAACAAGCCGTTCTCGCTGCGCCACTTTTTGCAGAACGCGAATCCGCCCGTGCAACACGCGACGATGGCGCTGGTGGACGGCGACTTCCTCTTCTTCAAGCCGCTGGAGGTCAACACTGGTCGCAATGTCACCAAGTACTACAAAGGCACGCGCGACCCAACGACGGTGAGCGACACCGTGAAGGACGGCATTGCGATCGCGCACGACTGGCGCCACGTCATCCGCCGCGACGGCTTCTTCGAGACGTCCAACCGCCACAAACTCTGTGCTGAAGGCAGTCAGCGCTGCTCGAATGTCACGGACGCCGATGGCTGGGAGTACTACTGGGGCGTCGGTCCGCCGTATATCATGACGAGGCACGACATGCTGGCGTTCGCGGACGACTACTGCAAGTTTGTCGTCAACGCGCGCAAGGTCTCGACCGACTGGATGACCGAGATGTACGCGTACTCGATCGCGGCGTCAAACCACGGCATCAAGCACACGATCCTTACAAACCTGGGCGTCACGCACCCATACCTGGCCGATTCCGAGTACTGGACGTTCCTCGATGGCGACATGAGCAGCAAATCGATCGCGAACCCGTGCGAAGACCCGTTCGAGATCGTGGTTCCCGCGGAGCCGCCCGTGAGCATCCACTTCTTCCAGCTGTACATGCTGAACGACAAGGGCAAGTACTTTTACAAGCGCAAGGTCCCCAAGGACATGGCCAACTGCGATCAGATGCTGCTCAAGGTCCCCCAGGGCTACGAGTACCTACTCGTGGAGTTTCTGCACGCCAAGGACGCCGGCGCGCGATCTAGGAAGCACCACGAGGTCTGGGCCGAGTGCACGGTCATCAAGGCGATCAACCAGGCGCTGCTCACGATCAAGAAGAACCAGTGCGCACACTCGGGCTTCAACTCGTTTCAGGGCTTCGAGATCACCAAACAGTCGTAAACTGCTTGTGTGAGTTCTGAAAGAGCCAAGACAAACACGAATGTCAATAGGGAATATTAAATGTGCGTGCGTGGGTGCGATTGTTCATATAAGCACCAGATTTCGCCAAAAAAATAACAAAACAAGCAAGTGAGTGGAGGCGCTTCTCTTTATACACAGCTATGTGGACCAAGCAGCTCGTCGTGGCGCTGGTCTCTCTCTTCATTGGGCTCGCTTTAGCTTGAATTTTTACACCAAAACACTATCATAATAACACACCGGATAGACAAGTAGTAAGTATTAGATAAAAGCTCACCATGCAATTGACAACCAACCAGCAAACAAGGACAAGGGTCATGCACCAACTCACGTTTTCCGATTTTCATGGCCCGAGTCCATGACCGCGTCCGCATCTGGATCTGCGCCATCCGCGTGCTCATCCGGCTTCACGCCTTCACCATCATCGACGTCCTCTTCGTGGCCCTCGTCCTCTTCTTCTTCGTCGTCATCTATGTCTATGTGGCCCTCCACGTCCGCTTCATCGCCCATCTGCGCGAGCGACCCCGTGACCGTCGTCGCCACCTGCGGATGCTGCTGGTGCTGCTCGTACGTGACGTAGCTGCGCTTGAGCGTGAGTCCGTTGCGCCGGATGAACTTGGTCACCCAGTTCTCCGACGCCTTGAAGTTGGCGTTCGTGCGCTGGAACATGTGCTGCGCGGTCTTGGCGATCCACTTGCGCGTCACGCGGTCTTTCTTCGCGCGCTCCTGGATCACGATCACCAGCAGCTTCTCCTCCGAGTTCTCCAGATACGGCTTGCGGCCGCCGCCCGTGATGCGCTTCTTGTGCGACGAGTCACCCAGGATCTTCTCGCGGTTCTTCCACCACTTGCGGAACGACGACGCGCTCACGTCCCAGTTCAGCGCACTAAAGTGCTTCTCGGCGCGCGACGGGATGCCCTTGCCCGGCCCCAGGATCCACTCGATCGCCTCTTTCTTCATGCTCAGCGGGATGCTCTTGCGCTTGATCGCGAGGTGGCCGTTGCTGGCATTGGCTCCATCCGCGGCGTTCGTCGCATCCACCCCACCGCCGCCTTCTTTGACAGCACTATCATTGTTGTTGCCGTTGGCAGACGGCGATCTGATCACCACGGCTGCCGCGGAGAGCGGCATGAAGTCCATCGCGCTGCCCGTATCCACCTTGGAGAGCATGGACGACGCATCGTCAGCTGCTGCCATGTGCACGTCCGCGTCCGTCATCGCGGCCACATCGGCTGCTGCCACTGCTGCGTGCTGTGCGAGCGCAGCGTGGTGCTCGGCCTGGGCCTGCGCGACTGCCTGGGCCTGGGCTTCCGCGATGGCCTGCGCCTGCTGGGCCTGCGCGTGCGCGATCAGCTGCTGCATCTGCATGCCACCATCACCCACGAGCGCAATCACCTCTTCCGCCGTCGTTGGGATTTTCGCTGCCATGAGCGAGCGCGAGGAGATGGATGCTCTTGCGTTGCCGTTCCCCCCTCAATAATAGCGCGCTCTCGAGCCTTCGCACGTGTTCGTTATTCAGGGCCGTCTTCTAATGTGGTGGCTTGGTCGCCACTCCTTTTTCTCGAAGCTCCTTAATACTGGCCCGCAGAGAACATGGAGGCCAGTATTAAAGGCCTCTCTCACTTCCCAGATCGTTGGAAATAAATAAAGTCTACAAATAAAGGCAGCTAGTTTGTCCAAGATAAAATCTGACTTTGAGGACGTACGCTATCTATTTACACTACAGGGTATAACTGGATCTTTTTGAGTGACGTGGAGCTCCCAATTTGTTTGATGCGAGCCACAACGCAACAAGCTCAACTGGCAAGAAACGCATCGACAAACCCAAGCAAGCAGTAAGAAGATGGCGAAGAAGAGCATGTGGATGGCGCTGTTCGCGCTCGTGGCGGTGCTGATGACCGTGATGACGACCGTCGCGTCTGCGGGCGCGCCCTCGGCCAGCGCGAGCCACATCCTCGTGCCGACCGAGGCGGAAGTGGACCAGCTGCTCGTGGAGCTCGAGGCCGCGGACGACCTCAAGGCCACGTTCGCGGAGCTCGCCAAGAGCAAGAGCAAGTGCCCGTCGAGCCGCAACGGCGGCGCACTTGGAACGTTCGGCCGCAACCAGATGGTGGAGGAGTTCGACAAGGTCGTGTTCGAGAAGCCGGTCGGCGTCGTGCACAAAGTGCGCACACAGGTGAGTGCAAAAGATCTTTTTTTTGTGTGTCTATCGTAGCTGTTCATTGATATTCGGCTCTGAACGAACGTTTGTTTGTGTATTTAATCAATGCATTTTTTTTTTCCAGTTTGGCTGGCACTTGGTGCTCACCACGTCGCGCTCGGGCATGCCGGAGGACCTCGACGAAGACGTGGACGACATGAAGGCGGATCTCTAAGGCGTCCGATGCGTCCCAGGAGGGTACTGAGTGAAGAATGAGCCAACAACACTGGATATGAGAGGGCTAGGAAAATAATAGTGTTGTGACGAAAAACAAGACAAAAACATAGCAGCAGGCATGAATGACAAGTTTGCTTGCTCTCATTAACTACTTCATTCCACAAATAATCGATCAATCAAATAATGACATGGAAAGCAACAAGCCGAGCCTTTGACACAAGGGAGCCAAACTTCATAATCACACGATGATATTTCAAATAAATAACAACTTTTTACGCCTCTTTTATCAACACAACAGGAATTTTGAGAACACCTATCTCACTCCTCTTTCTGGAAGTGGCTGAAGTTGCCCTGCTGGCCGTAGATGAGCCCGATGAGGATGAAGACCGACGTGAGCACTGCGCTGATGAGGTTGTCGAACGCGCACGCGGTCGCGAAGCCCAGACACGCGAGCGGGAGGAGCAGCGCGAGCACCATGAAGATCGGGTGCGCGTCGCCGCAGAGTTTCGTGAGGCGCGGCAGGTTGCGCATCGTGAATCGCAGGCGGATGGCCGCGAGGATGAGTGTGGCGCTGCCGAGCCCGCCGAGCGCGTTCGAGATCCGAATCATGTCGGTGCTCTCGAGGTTCACCATGATCAGCATCACCGGCAGGCTGCAGAAGATCGCGCCGTGTGGGGTGTTCTGCTGATTCGAACTATTGCTGCAAGGACATTTAAAGAAACAAGGATACGATTAGTCCGAGCTAACTTAGACTGTCTCCAACGCACCGACTATAGAGAACCCATTTAGAACTCACATTCCGAGACCCGCAGGACCAAAGCACTTTGCGACCATCCCACTTGCGAGGAACGCGCTGGAGATGAGACTCGTGAGGTAGAGTCCGACGACGCTGAGCACCACGAGCACCATGACCAGCACGCCCATCGCCGAGCCGCCGATCGACACCACGATGTCGCTGAGCGAGCTGCTGTCCCACTCGGTCCACTTGGGGTCGTTGTTGGCCACCGAGACGACCATCGGCAGCAGGTACGTGAGCGGCACGATCGCCAGCGCCAAAAACATCACGCGCCGGTACGTGCGCACGGGGTCCTGCACTTCGGTCGCAAACACCGAGACGTTGTGGAACCCGTGGAAGCTCCAGATGAGGTTGTTGAGCAGCTTCACCATGTCCACGTAGACACCGCCATCCGAAGTGTCCTCCTCTTCTATTGATGGCGAAAACGGTGGCGGTGGCGGTGACGGCAACGAGGAGTGTCCACCTGACATGGTCGTGTTGTGATACCGGAATTCCGTCAACATGCCCCAGTTGCGAGAGGCCGATGCGCCACTTAACGCTAATGCCTACATAGTAAATAGACAAAGACCACATCAGGTTAATGCGTCACAGCTAGGAAAACTCTGAAATAGTAGCCAGCCATGTATCTCTCTAGATAAGTACGATATCAACATTAGGCTATGTACCATGTAAATCAGTATCACGCCAAAGAAGAGCAGCGACACGATGTGGCCCACGCGCCGCAGGCTCAGGAACCCGGGCAGCGCCAACAGAATCGGCAGCCCCTGCCTGAAGACCTCCTCGGCCGTGGACCTCTCCGCGCCTTCGATGTTACCCGCGAAGAGCGCGACCGCCATGGACGAGATGAGCGCGCAGTTGACGCAGTTGGCGACCCAGGACCAGTACCCGGCCTGGAAGCCCAGCTGCGGACCGAACGCGAGCGCGATCCAGTACGCGTGGCCGCCGGCCTCTGGGAGCGCCGAGACGAGCTCCGTGACCACGAAGCACGTGGGGAGGTAGAACACGATCGGGAACACGAGAAGCGCGATGAGGCCGACTGCTGGACCGCCAGCTAACAGCATCAGACAATAGCAATACAATAGTAGAGAGCCCAAGAGACCGCGTTAGCGTTCCGGTGATGACTTCATGCGTCCAGCTTCAGTCTCTGGATCAGTTCAGTACCTGTGATGGTGTCCTGCGAGCCCATGGGCCCACCGCAGATCGCGAAGAAGCAGAGCGCGAGCAGCGAGACGGTCGTGAGCACGCGCGGCTTGCCGTCCGCGTCCTTCGCGTCGGCGCCGCCTCCGTCCTCATCGCCCGCCAGCTCTGTCTGGTGCTGCTCAGTGCCGTCGAGCTCGCTCTCCATCACGACGAACTGGGACGCATCGCTCGGTGTGCTCAGGCTGTTATTGAGTAGGCAGGAGGCAGGTCAGCCAGAAAGGCACATGACGCAGACACACCCAGTGAGTCAATACAGGCGCGTTCGTCGTCCTCCTGTTAAACAACGGACAAGTAGACGAATAGCGAGTGCAGCGACGTACTCGGAGATGCGGTCGGTGAGCCCCATGTGCACGTACGCCATGGGGTCGTCCTCTATCCGCCCCAACGCGGCCTGCTTCGTGCTTGTGACACCCGAGGCGCACATTCATCCACGCACACCCTCACACACGCGGAGCACGACGGTGAAAGCCACAATGCCGAACAGCTACCGACCAGCGGGAGCCGCAAACCACAACAAACACGCAGGCAAGACTGGCGGGAGGAAGACCGGAAGACCGGACGAGTGCCGAGCCTGAGTTGCCTGCGAAGAGGTCAACTTTCAACGCACGCACTTGATGCTGTTGCAGAGACAGCCTCGTCGGGTTGTTCAGTGTTGTTTCGTTCGTTCGCCTGTCAAAAGCTACTGGTGCATATTTGAGGAAAAGTACTGTACACTACCCTTTCCCTCCCGCGGGTACAGTGTCCGATACTGATTGGCTTAAAATGAGGCCTTGGATCTGATTCATGGGGATGCTTTTCAAAAATCCTCCAGGATTCGCTAAAAACAGAGAATTTACAAAATTTCAACAAATCACACGTCCTAAATGCCGGTTGATTCCACTAATTGGCTAAAATAAGTGAAAACAGGCTTCTATTGAGGCTGCTGACTGTACAGTCCATGGTAGAAGACGAGTACAGTGGGACGAAGCCATATGAGAGGAGCCGCTTTTTCTTTCCATTTGGCTCAATTTCGCGCGCCTGCACGCGAGAATCTCCCACCAAAGCTCCAGCAGCAGCTGCATCGCCAGCAGCCTCTCATCAGCTCACTCGTTCTCCCTCACTCACTCACAGCCCACAGCCTCACAACCGCAAGCGACAGTTGAGAGAGAGGGAGAAGCGATGGCGAACGGAGGAGGCGTGGACCAGCCGCTGCTGCCGACGAACGTGCCGAATGGCGGCAGCAGCAACAATAGCATGGCGTCCGGCGGTGGCGGCGCGACGCGAAGAAAGCGCTTTGTGGACCGCAGGGGAAGATTCCAGCAGTCGTACGGCTCGTACAAGTACGTTGTTGCGCCTATGATGTGTGTGTGTGTGTGTGTGGCTCTTGTTGCCTTGCTACGTGTCTGCTGTGGGTGGAGGAGACTGATGAAGATCTGTCTGCTTTGTTGCTGTTGTTGCTGCTACAGTGTGAAGAGGTCGGGGGGAGACTGGCGCCAGATCTACTATCAGGACGTGTTCAACACGGTGATCCACACCAAGACGTCGCGCATCATCACGGGGATCTTCCTTCTGGTACGCTCTCTCTCGATGAATCTATTGCGCTCTCCCTGTACTGATCCTACGCTACATCATGCACTGACTGGATGCGGGTTTGTCTTATCACAGTACTTTATGATCATTTTGCTGTTTGCGATCCTGTATCTGGACATCTCGAAGCGCCGCCAGGAGTGCCATGTGGGCATCAAGACGCTCATGGAGTCGTACATCTTCTCGCTCGAGACGATCGTGAGTGAACAAAAAAAATGAATATGCTGACATTATATTATGCGCAAGCCCCGAAACTGATCATTTTTTTTATAAACCCGTGCTGTAGATGACGATTGGCTACGGTGCGCCGACGAATGACATTTTCTACGGTGGGTGCTCGTCGATGGCGACGCTCTTGACGCTCGAGGTGAGGAAATGATATGGTTCTTACAGAGCCATTGTCATTGTGACTGAGCCCCCCATAGCCGACTTCATACTGACTGCTGGATGGTGTTTGTGGTACGCAGTCGTTTGCTGGCATTTTCCTGGACTCGATCTGCTTTGGCGTGTTCTACGCCCGCTTCTCGCGCGCAAATGTATGGGAATTAATTTCTATCATGACTTTTGCCTGGAAATTGTTCTCACAAATTGCATCGCGTCTTATCTTACAAATTTATTATTATTTCTGTGATGTCTTTTGTTTAGAAACGCGCCAACACGATCATGTTTACCAACTCGGGCGTGATCCGCAAGATCCGCGGGAGCTACTACTTCATGTTCCAAGTGTGCGAGCGCCGCAAGCACCAACTCGTGGAAGCGCACGTGCGCCTGTACGCGGTGCGCCACGATTTCGAAGAGGACGGGAACCCCGAGAGTCTCTTCCAGTGCCACCAGATGCGCGTGCAGCAGCCGGACGATGACACTGGCGCGATGCTCCTGATGGTGCTCCCGCAGGTGATCGTGCATCGCATCGATCCGTGGAGCCCGCTGTTCCCACCGGAGTGCTTGCCAAATGCGGGCCACTACCCGAACGTGTGTCCGTCGTTCCCAGATCCGTCGCAGCGCACGATCGACATGGAGAATGGCAATCGCGACGGACTCGCGGGCGGCGCGTCGCTCCCGTACAAGCAGCCCACACGCGCGCAGATCATGAACCACTTGCGCAAGTCCGAGCTCGAGGTGATCGCGATCCTCGAAGGTATCGACGGGTCGACGTCCAACACGATGCAGGCGCGCCACTCGTACACGGACGAGGACATTGCATGGGACTCGACGTTCGAGAACTGCGTCACGAAAACGCCCGACGGCGTGCACATCAACTTCAACAAGTTCCACCTGCTCAAGCCCGTGCCGGAGGACGTGGAGCGCTGCAAGTCCGTGTCAATGTTTTAGAAGAAAGAGTGGTGCTGGTGATGGTGGTGGTTTTTCGTGATTGGCGCTGCATGAGGGAGAGAATGGGCTCGTGCGCTCGAGAGGGTGAGATTGAACAGCCAGTTAGTTCACTGCACCAACAAACTGGATAATGTGTTGTAGCAGTAGCTTTCTGCATATACCTCTTGCGTATTTGTATATAAAATTGAAGATGGCTATGCACGAGATTGCTACGTATCTTCCATTATCATTGTCGACAATGTTGTCGCAGTGCGGATCGCAAAGCAACAGGCAAGGCTCCAAAAAATTAAAGTCCAGTGGGCAAGCTCCACACGTCGACGCGTTCATCTTTCTTCGATGATCTATTGTATTCGGTAGTCCATTTGCCTACCTCGCAGGTAAGTGAGACTTTGGGGCTGACATGACGTCCCTCTCGTACTGCATAAACTGTACCCATTCTTCACTGTAGCCATTTAATAGTCAGCCAATCAGCTGAAGCTGTGGCATGTTGAAGTGATAATAAAAAGCTGCACTTCACAATTAAAAGGCGCATTTAGTTCACACTTTCATTGAGAAGCTATGAAAAGGACCACCACTTTTTACTAGAAAAATGGGTTCAGGAAATAGATGATCTTTTTTCGAAGCGTTACTGTGAAATGACTCGAAAAGACGTCTCGCGTTCCAGTTCATTTCACTAACAACCAGCTCAGCCCCATTCGGTCACTTCAGTGGGCTCAGTACTCGACCGACCGACTGACTTGCCATGCAGCTGGCAACCTCGGCGCCTCGCGAAGAGTCCGAGCGCAATCGCACTAACGATCTCTCTCCAACCTCTGCAGGTCTCTCTGATCCAGCAGCGGCCTTCTAAGGTACATCGAACTTCACTAGACCCATGAAGATGAACTTCTTAATGATTGCCTGTGGGCTTGCGCTCTTGTTGATGCTCTCAACGTTGTCGTCTGCACATGATGTCGGGTCGAGTGTACGAGATCAAGTCCCGCGTGAAGCAGTGGGTGGACCTGGCCACGCCGGCAGACCGCTGGATGTACATGAGCTCGCGTGGTCGTGTGTGGGAGCTCGTCATGAGCGACGAGTTTAACACCCCGGGCGGTCGTTCAAGCCCGGCGAGGACCACCTGTGGACGTCGCTCGAGAAGCCCGACAGTTCGGTGTGCACATTATTTACTTCAAGCTTCACGCTCTTAATAATCTTTTTGGTTGCTATAAAATACTAATTTCATAAATGGCAATAATGCTTTATAAAATTGCAATTATAACCTGTGATCTGATAGAAGCATCCAACCTCGGTTCACAAAATTCAAAGAGCAGAATGGGGCGGGCGTACGATGGCAAGAAGCGGTGGAACGAGACGATCCTACGCGCGAACGCCGCCGCTGCGGCAGCCAGCGCCTCAGCCCAGCGCAGCAAGAAGACCAAGCGCTTCTCGGGTGCGTATCTCACTATTTCTGTCGGTACTCCTGTGTGTACAACTAGCCTTTTTTCCCGCTACCATCAATCAATCAATCTGTTAATGTGATTTGCCATGCTTATTACGCGCAGGTCGCACGATGAAGCTGAGCAAGGCGATGCAGCACGTGGACGAGGAGACGCGCGCGATCGTGCGCAATGCGCGCCTGGATGCGCTCGAGGCCGACAACTTTGGCGTCGACGCGGAGACCGGTGACGGCGCGGACGACGCGAGTGACGACATGTACGTGGACGAAGACGACGCGAACGGCGGTGGCAGTACAGCAGCAGCAGCAGCAGCGAAGGACAAGAAAGCGCGCAAGAGCCGCAAGCCCGCGCCAAAGCCGTAAGTTCACGTTGATCTTATTCTGCGTTTGACTCCGTGTGTATGAACTAAATGGCGTCCTCTGTATGGCTTTCCGTGATCCATCATAGTAAAGCGAAGAAGTGGAAGGTAAAGAGCCTGGCGCAGCTGGTGTTTGAAGAGCACGGCGCGGGGGACGACAGCAGCAACGCATTGGGGCTCGCAGACGCGCCGTCGACGTACTTGTCGGTGGCGGCGGGGCCTTCAACCCACCCGCCGAGGCGCTTTTGCTGCGTCTGCGGGTTCTTCGCCGTCTACGCGTGCACACGCTGCGGCTCGCGCTACTGCCGCGTCAAGTGCGGCGACCACCACAAGGAGAGTGGCTGCCTCAAGTTTGGGCTCTAAGCAGTACTACCAAAGTAATCAAGCGTGGGGTCTAGTTATTTATTTATTTTGAATTATTGGTACTAGGAGTTAGTTGCTGATGGTTGCTGATGAAGTTTGATACTGCAGTTTGTTTGGGATTAACGGCTCGGAGACACGACGGTGAGCTTGGCTGACAAAGCCACGCGCGCGGAGACTAGCAGCGCGTCGTTCTCATCCTCCAGCACGTTGTACGGGTCGGGGCACTCGCCGTTCTCCGAGTCCTCGAGCGTGCGACTCGTCATGCAGACCACGAAGCGGTCGAGGAACGTCTTGTCCGCCACGTCGCGGAGCTCGTTGAGCGACTCGGGCGCCTGGTCCAGCATGTACACCACCATCTTGCGGGTCGCCTTGAGCACGACTGCAGTCCCAGCATGATCAAGAAAGAGGGCAAAGCAACAGAGTCAAAGGCGTAAGTAAGCACCGGCAGATTCAAAGCAATCCGGGAGCAAATGATGCAGCATCACGAACCTCCAAACTCCATGTACGACGCGTTCATCCTTCGCCAGGCCGCGTCCATTTTCACGAATGCTGTTGTTCATCAGCGCAAAGCATTAACATCTGCTCAAGACCCTCAATGGTAGGTTGAAATATGCACAAAGACAACTAACTAACGCACCGTAGAAGAACAGTTGGTAGAACGCCGACGGTTCTTCAAAGAGCTTCCAGAACGGCTCGGCGGTCTCTGCGTACTTGCCGTTGCCCAGTTTGAGGAAACCAGCGATCATGCACGTCAAGTTGATGCCCGCGACGCACACCGGGTACCACTTCTTGCCGGGCGAGGGCTTCTGACTTAGCACGATCTCCAGCATCTTGCGCGGGAACGCCTCGAACGCGTACACGAGGCACTTGAGCGCGAGGATGCCTCCGCCGCGGAAGTCCGTGTCCGGGTTCGCTCCCTGGAAGCCGATGTCGATCCAGCCGTCCGAGATGCGAGCGAACCCACGCTTTGGGAGCGCGAGAGCTAACGCGCGATCACCACCACCACCGCTACTCTGATTCAACATCATGGGGGCGTCTTGGTAGATCGCATTCCAAAGACGCTCGAGCAGGCTCTCGTAGAGCTCATTGCCAGCCTCGCACTTTAGGTTCAGATCGCGCTGCAGCACACCCAGCTCGCCGATTGCGTCTTGCGACGGAAGCCGCGCGCCATCTGCATTCTTTCGACCGGAGCTCGGTGATTTGCCTCCGATGATCGTCTGCTTCGCACTCTGGTACGTCTGAGACGCGGAGTACTGCAGTTTCTGGATCTGCGCCGTCGCTACAATCAGCAAATCCTCAGCCGTCGGGTCTTCTTTCATAGTGAGCTTCGTCGCCGCGGGTGTCGCGGGCAGTCGGATTTTCTTGAGCGACCTGGACATCGCGGACGAGCTGAGCTTCTGGCTGAACTTCGAGTACAGGTCGTTACCCATGCTACCGGCGCGGCTTCGACTGTTTGAAGAAGTTGGAGTGGCTGTTCGACTCGCGGAGCGGAGCTCGTCGCGCTCTTCGCCAAACAAGAACTCGTCGGATTGAACGCACAGCGTCTCGCAGATCTCACACTCGGATAGCTGCGGGTGGTTTGCGAATGTACACACGCGGCAGATCCAGCAGCCGTCTTCGTCGAATTGCGGCATATGCGCTTCGCGTCCGCCGTACCGCTCGAAGGAGGCTTCTCGGGACGACGAGTTCTCGCTCGCCTCTCGCTCACCAACGACGCTCTCGATTTCCATCGCCAGCGCCATTTCCGCCGCGCGCTCAGCGAGGATCTCTTGCTGGATCTCGAGAGGCAGCGCATTGAACACCTCTGTATCAATCTGGCCGTCTCCCGAGACAGGCGGCATCGTCGTTGTTGAGTGTCGTCGCAGCGACGTACCGTCATCCACAGACTCAACGCTTGCCACTCGCGAGCGCGACTGCTTTGACGGCAGCTGCACAATCGTCGGCGCCGTTGGAGTCCACGACTTGCGCCTGCTCTCACCATCACCAGAGTCTTCTTCATCATCATCCTCCTCCATGGGGATCTCGCCCAGGTCCCCCAGGTGGACGACGCCGGTCTTCTCCTTCAGCTCGTCGCATGCACCGCCACCGCCACCGCCACCGCCGCAAGCGCTCGGCGGTGAGAGGCGCACGGGCGCAGGCGTGTCCCGACGCCTCTGCTGCGTCTGCTCCATGGCTCTCTCCATTGGTTCTGTCTCTCTCGCTCGCTCCGTTGCTGCTGGTGCTTCTCGGCGTTCTCTCTGCTTGTCGTTGTCGCGCTTTCCGTTTTGGAGCTCTTCGGTTACAATCCGGAGATGAGCTCTGTCATTTTAGAAAAAGTGAGCGAAATCGAACCTGCTGATCGACCAATCAGCAGGCGCTAAAAAGCATCTTTCTCTCTTGTGGTTCTATTTTCTCAACGGCTTGCCCGCTTTCCTGCTGCTGCTGCTGGGGAAGAAGCCATCGCTTTGGGCTTTGAAGAGGATGGAGATGACGTCGCCACGGACGCGCGCTTGCTCCTGTCGGGAGATGAAGCACCACTACCGCCACCACCACCAGCAGCTGGACGCACGGGCGACACGGACCGTGACGACGTCGCGGTGGACGTCGCGCGTCGACTCGTTGCTGCAGCTGCTGCGCCAGAGCCGCGGGCTGTCGCTGTTAGCTTCACGGGCGGTTTCGAGCTCGCTCGCGACGTTTTCCCTACGGGGGCAGCTTTTGAAGGGCTGGTTGACCGACTCGTGCTGCTCCCGCCAGGCTTCGATGGGCTGTTGGAAGTGGTGGTTCCTGAGCTGCTTGTGGGAGGAGGAGCGTTGTCGCCCGGTTTCTTTGGTTTCCGGTTTTCTTGCTCGACGTAGAGCATCATGTGCACGTCTTCTGCAAACATGCTGAGCATCTCGTTTGTTCGTGACGTGCTCTCGTCCCACTGAATGAATGGAGTCGCTTTCTTTTCCTTTTGCTGCTCGAGAACGTCGAGGATGAGTTGCGCGCGCTCCTCTGGGAACGTTGCTAATGCAACCTGCTGATACAAATGCAGCATGCCTTTGAAGACTGCCTTGCGGTCGATCTTTTGGACTTTCTTTTCTGGCGAAGAAACAAACTTTTGGCGGCTTTGGCTGGAGGATGGCGTAGCTGTCGGGCGTTTTGGAGATGACGATGACGATGGCTGCTGGCTCTGCTTCAACGGAGTCTCGACCGGTCGCTTCTTGGCAGCTTCGGGGGTCTTCGGTGTCGGCTGCCGCGCTCCTCCTCGCGATGGACTGGCTGGTGCTGTAGCTTTTGCAGGCGGTTTTGATAGTGTTGCTGGCGTTTTCAAACTCGCACTAGGCGCTCTTGCGCTCGCTTTAGCTGGCGACGTAGTTGGAGTCGCAGCAGCTTGACTCCGAGTCGAAGACACTGGCTGCTGCTGGCCTGACGTAGTAGCTCTGGCGGTTTGGACAGCCGGAGGAAGAACTTTCGGTGCAGCAGATGGCGGTGGAGTCTGCAGATCGATGATGCTGTCAACTGGGAAGCCGAGTCCGATCAGTTGGTTTACATCCTGCGTCGCGAATTCCCAGTCGAACAGGATGAACCCTCGCGCGCCACGATTTTGCATCTCGTCCTCAATGTGTTTTTTCAGCTCTTTCTGGTACGATGCGATCTGCAACGGGCGCTCAGCAATAGCACCAATGTTGCCACCTGGGATCCCAATTGGAGTCTTTGGTAGTGGTGGCTGATCGTTTGCTCCGGCTTCAGCTGATCCAGCTAGAAGCGAGTCTGCAACCTGCTGCTCTCGCTCCTCAGATTCCAAGACCAACAGCGTCTTCCTAACGTCGATGGGGGCGTATTTGAGCTTGGAACTGAGGATCGAAGCGCACTTTGCGCTCTCTTCCTCGGCGCTGCCCATGAGCAGAATGCCCCGCACAGCTTCGTCCAGGTCTCTCTTCGCCTCGGCAGTCTTCTTGATGACCTTCGGGACTGCAACAGGAACATGATCTTCCGTGGTAGGTTCCAATGCAGCGCTGCTGTCCTCGTGGATTGCGTTTATCGATGAAGTACCTGGAGAACTAGAGATTCCTGGTGGTTCATTCGCTGTCGACGGCTTCGTTTGAGAAGGAGGTGTGGTAGTAGCTGCAGATCCATTGAGCGCTTGGTAGATGATCCGCAACGCCTCCTTACTGAGCGCCTGCTTGGGCGTCTTTGTGTCGCGCAGCACGGACTCGCGCAAGTACCCGAGCAGATTCGCGAACGACTGGCGCAAATTCACCGTCTGACTCCTGAAGAAGCTGCAGTCCACGCTCGCCTGCTCCATGTCCTTCATCTTGAGTTTGCATCGGCGCAGCTGCTGCTTGAAGCAGTGCGCGTCTTTGCTCGCGTCGCCGCGCGCCTGTTTCAGCTGACTGATGGTCGCCACCAGCTGTTGCTGCTTCTCCTGAAGCTCGCGGATTCGCTCTTCCGCGGCGTCGAGCTGCACCTGCAGCGCCTGGTTCTTGGCGCGCTGGTCGTTCAACGTGTGTGCCATGATCGCGGCAAAGTGGCTCTCGTGCGCGCTCATGGAGAGGAAGATCTCCTGCGCCATCTCGCTCTCGGCGTGCATCTGCGTGGATTTTTCCAGGAGCGCGTCGTGGCGCAGGCGCAGGTTCGTGAAGCCGCCGACAAAGAAGTCGAGCTGCGCGCGGGTGTGTAGCGCCTCGTCGCGTATCTCACCGTACTGCTGTTTGAGCAGCGCGTTCTGCTTGATGAAGAACCGGCGTGTCTCCTCCTCTTTTGCACGCAACAGCGTCAGCTTTACGAGGAACTCCTTGAGCTTCTCGAACGTGGGCGTGCCCGTGTGCGCGACGCGCTCGGCGGCTTTGAAGTCCGTCTCGAGGAGCTGGAGCTCGGTCAAGCGAAGCTGGATCTCTTCGTCTAGGTGGTGGTCCTTCACGAGGTCCTCGGGTGCAGGCTGGCGCGTTTGGTTAGACGACGATGGAGAGCCGCCCTGCTGGTTCTGGTTCTGGTTCTGCGTGTGCTTCTGGAGCTTCTGCTGGTCCTGAGGCGCGATCGTGGGCACAAACGTGTTGTGGAACGGCTTCTTCTTGGCGAGCACGCCATGGTCGTCCGAGGCGCGCAGCCACGAGAGGAAGACGCCGAGCGAGGTGTTCTGGTCGAGGCAGATGAGCCCCGTGACGACGCGCTCGATGTCCCTGCGGTCGTCGCAGCCGCGCAGGTCGATGCGCAGCGTCTCGGCGAGCAGCTGCAGCTTGGCGTCGTCCAGTTCCTGCACCGACTCATGCACGAAAGCCTTCAGCGCCAGCATTGGGAGGAGCGCTCTCTGGTCATCATCAAAGGGACCACTAATGAGCTCCTGGTCTCTAAATGAGCTTTTCGTTTCACTACTGGAGGGAGTAACGAACACTCTCCATAGGTATTTCGAGACCTGAGACCTGAGACCTGACTGAATAGATAGATAGATTAACTTAGTGGTAATGCAACGAGTCTCGTCGGGTTCTTGTTGCCTGCGTCCTGCGGGACGTTGGCGAATGTCTCGACCGTGACCTCAAAGAGCACATGGCCAACCAGCATCCAGCGCACGTACCCGTTCGCGCCGGTGACCCACTCGACCTGGTACACCAGGTAGTCGAGGTACGCTGCCAGGTGCACGGACCAGTTGGCCGAGATCGCGTCGATCTGGTAGTTGAAGGGCTTCATGAGCCCCGAGGCGAGGGTAGCCGAGGCGTTGCGGGGCGACGCGCAGCTCGCGTGCGTGTTGTCCAGCTCGCACAGGTACAAGCCCATGTACGGGTTCATCTTCGGGAAGCACGTGCCGTCCGCGTTGACCCCCCAGTGATCGGGGCCAACACCGTCGACCAGCCCCAGGTCCGAGCTCGCGTCCAGGCTCGCTGGACACGTGTCGAGAGAGCACGTGTTCTCCGTGATGCCCTTCTTGAGCGACGCCGCGACGCTGCTGTACGACTGTTTGAGCTTTGCATCAGGGTTGCAAAGCTTGTTGGACGCGTACCGGAGCCCCTGGTACCAGGACTTGTGCCCGTGCTTGCTCTGGTAGAACGCTGTGGGGACGTCGGCAAAGTTGGCGCCCGTGGTCTTGCAGTCGTACGTGTAGATGGGGTAGCTTTCGACCAACCCCTTGGTGATGGGGGCCACGCGAAAGTCCACGGGCATCCCTGGTGCGATCTGCAGCGAGGATGAGATGAGCAAGCCGTTACCTTCGAGGAGATCGATCTCCGGCGCGCCGCGGCCCTGGTTCTTGTTCAGCCCAAAGCCCGGACTCGCGTCGCAGGCGCTGGTGCGCTGGTTGGCTGGATCGAAGAGCTCTGGTTCGCAGCGGTTGTAGGAGAACGGCCACATGCGGCTCGTGGACGCGCTGAAGATCGCGCGGCCCAGGTTGCCCATCATCCAGATGCCCGGCCACGTCGGGTAGTACTTGTTCGTGCGCGCAGATGCAGCTTTGCCCAGCCCCAGGTCCGGGTTCCCGGACTTGCTGCTCACAGCACCGGGCAACTGCGCGCGGGCCTCGAGCATCCCGTCCTGGAAGCAGAACTTGTTCCAGGACTGCAGCATCGCCGCGCGGTAGAAGAAGCGCGCGGTCTCGTACGCCGGCGGGTGCGCGAACGCGTTGAAGACCTTGACTGTTTGCTCGTCGTCCACCACTTTGATGCACAGGTAGCACGTGCCGTCGGCATCGTCGCAGGCGGTGGACGTCATGTTGTGCGGATACACTTCGAGCGCGCCGTTGACACTGTCGGGCTTCTCGAGCGACATCCACAGGTGGTCCTCGCCGGGCTTGAACGACCGCCCGGGGTGTTAAACTCGTCGCTCATGACGAGCTCCCACACACGATCGCGCGAGCTCATGTACATCCAGCGGTCTGCCGGCGTGGCCAGGTCCACCCACTGCTTCACGCGGGACTTGATCTCGTACACTCTCGACCCGACATCATGTGTAGACGATACCATTGAGAGTATCAGCAGCAAGAGAGAAACCACTGATGCGACCCTCTTCATGGCTCAAGCGCGTTTGCGTCTTAGGAGGCAGCTATTGTTATTAGAGACGTAGAGACGTAGAGAGAGATCGTGAATGCGCTCGCTCGCTCGAAATCGTTTCGCGAGACGTCGAGGTCGCCAGCTGCTGCATGGGGGAGGCAGCGTGTTCTGAGCTGGGCCGACTGACTGAAGAGAGCAAGCTGAATGGGGAAACTGCGTGACTGAAGCTGCTGGACTGAGGAACGTTAAGCGCTGCTTGGGGGGCATGAACGAGTGGCTCCTCGCTGGTCATTTCGCCTCCAGAAAGCTCCGTTCTTCTCTGACAAGTCAGCAATGGCGGTGTTCTACTGTACTGAAAAACAGTTTCCAGGTTTCTGAACCCATTTGGTTTTTCTTTTAACAGGCGTCACTTTTATGTTGATCATTTTTTTGAGCTGATTTGATTGCTTCGCACTTTTATTGTGAAGAGCACTCTTTTCCACTTTGACTATAATTACAATCTATTTGGCAAATATGCACTTGCGGTGTATTCTCAGCCAATCACATCGCTACAATTGGAAATGGATACCTTTTTATGCAGTACGAGGGGGACGTCGTTTCGTGTTCCCCATCCCACACAGCCCCACCGTCGCTCGCTGCAGGCAGCAGCAGTCAAACCAAACAATCGCAAAGGCAAAGAAAAGATGAACGCGTCGACGTCCTCGCTGCCGCTGCTGGCGCGCGCCTCGTCCTTCCCGAGCGCAGCGTCTCCGCCAGTCTCCCCGCGCAAGCGGCTCGCGCTGCCGCACTTCACGAGCAGCAATGGCGCCGACTTCAGGTCCCCGCGGCGCCACCACCACTCGTCCAACCCTGAGCGCTTTGAGCCGCAGGATTCGCCTCCCAGAGCGCTGGACAAGGCGGTCGACGAGCTCCACGCGACCAGAGACCGCATCATCAGCTGCTTCGAGCGCATCAACCAGACCCAGGAGCTCTTTGAGCACGAGCTGGATGAGACGAACGCCATGATGGACAAGTTGCACCTCGAACAGCAGCGCATCGCGACCATGTACTACAACTACTTCAACTTCAGCGCGCTGCAGATCCAGCGGCTCTTCCGCGGGTACCTGGGGCGGCGCGTGTACCGCCAGACGCTGGTGCTAAGAGCTGCGCTGCGCATCCAACGCGGCTTCCGAGCGATGCGCAAGCGGCGCCAAGAGCGACTCAAGCAGTTCCGCATCCTGTGTCGCAAGATCCTGCGCGGTATGCGCGGCATCCGCGCCAAGGAGGAGCTCTCGCACAAGGAGCTGCTCAACCGCGTGAACCACAACATGGTGATCGAGACCCAGTGGCGCAAGGCCATGGGCGTCGGCGACACCGAGAGCAACCTCATCCACGCACTCTACCGAAAGAAGTTCATGCGCAAGCGCATCGGCGCTATCTTCCGGCACATCCGCTGGACGCACTCGATCGTGAAGTACTGGTGCAGCCTCGTCCCGGAGCCCGAACCAGTGTACACCAGAAGTACGCTGGAGGGGTTGGAAGACGATACAGAAGCTACTGTAGCCGACGATGGAGGAGGTGACGAGGACCAAGTAGACCTACTGGAGCTGAACCTGCAGCTCTCAGTGGCCACGGTAACTCATGAGAATGCAGCACTGGATCGCCCGAGAGTCAAAGCGCCGCCGAAGAAAGCACTCGACCGAAAGGAGCTGCGCAGGAAGCAGCAGGCGTACACCCAGCGAGTCTCGAAAGAGAACTCCAAGCACGAAGCCGCACGGGCCGCTCTCCTAGAGAAGCAGAAGGAGGCCGCGCGACTCGCTGAGCTGGAGCACAAGCGCTTTGAGGACGAGCAGCGGCGCCTGCGCATGATGCACGCGAACGCCCTCCGCGAAGACCTGGAGCGCCGAGGGCTGCTGGCGATCAAGGAGCTCCAGTCCAAGAAGGGCGAGGAGCTCCGCAAGCAGGAAGCGGCCAAGCTCAGGCTTGCCGAAGCGCAGCTAAAGATCGCGGCACAGGTGCTCAGCGACGAGACGCAGCAGATCCTCAAGCGCAAACAGCGCAGCAACAATAACAACAGGTAACAGAAAACTGGACAGTAGAACCAAGACGGCAACACCTTGGAAAGACTGATAAGAGAGAGAGAGAGAGCATAGGACTAAAACTACTTCGCACACGCTCGTGTCGTTAAATAATAACTTATGGTACTACTTTTGGAGTACCGTATACCTCTTGCGAGTACTGGTATACTTACTCCCCGTTCTGAATCGCGATGATGTTCGCCACGAGTCCGTAGACCAGCAGCACCCAGAATCCGATGGCGATCGTATACCCCATGGCTCTGCTCTGCTTCCCCGAGGCGCGCATCTGCTGGGTCTGGAGCTTCTGCTCGGGGAGCATCGGCGCGAGCATGATGCTGAACAGGTTGATCGAGTAGTACACGGTCGCGGCCGTGAGCAGCGCGCTCCGGGTGTCCGCCGAGTCCACGATCACCTGGGTCTTGGTCACGTTCGTGCCGATGCCCTTGCTGAGCGCGGTCGAGAGCGTGTTCGCCGCGATGTACACGAGCCACTGGAACGAGAAGAGCAGCCCGACGGTCACGCCCTCGCGTCCGAGCTCAGCGATCTCGGTCGCCGGCAGCACGGCGAAGAGCTTGAAGAGGCCCTTGGGTACTTCCAACAGCGCCGTGAGCACGAGGAAGTACCACTCGTTGCGGTACCAGCCGTAGACCGTCGGCAGCGTGAGCGCCATGCAGCAGAGCACGTAGAAGCACACGGAGACGATCACGAGTCGCTGCCAGGACGTGTTCACGAAGAACCCGCGCCAGACCATGATGCCCAACACGATGCACGCGTTCTGAGCCACCTGGACGTCCAGCGTTTTCTGGGGCGTGATACCAGACCAGAGCGCCACGGCGTCCCGCAGGTTCTGGTTGTAGAGCCCCAGAATGAGCACGATGCCGCACACAAAGCCAACCACGCGGTAGACCACCTGCTGCTGGCTGAAGTGGAAGAGCTCTCGGACGCGCTCAAAGAGTAGGCTCACGGTGCTGGTGCTGAGGACTTGGTTAAGGGACTGCGGGTTGGACGAGTCCCGGTTCTCTTCGTCATCTTGGTTCAGTGGCGGAACGCCCATGAGCACGCGCTCCTCCGTGAGAAAGAAAAGCGCCATCGGGAACGCGATCGCGCTGCACATGGAGAGCACGACTCCGGCTTCGCCCATGGTGATCGTGGAGCGCAGCGGCTCGCTCTTGTTCGCGCTCATGAACAACACTTTGGACGCAAAGAACTGCGCAAGCAGCGCCGCGAGGTAGAAGAGGAACATGTACATGGCCTGCAGGTGGCCGCGCATGTAGAGCGGTTCTCGTTGCGCGAGCTCGACGGTCATCGCGAGCGAGACCACGTACGCGACCTGGATGCCCAAGCAGCCGATGACCGCGAACGTGACGTAGAGCACGGCGAACTGCTTGGGGTACGTCTCGAGGTCGGACGTGGCGATGGCCTCTCCGGGTTTGTTCGCGTCCACGAACAGCAGGATCTTGCTCGGCGAGAGCAGCGTGACGACCATAATGCCCGTGAACATGAGGAAGCTCGTGAACCAGCCCAACACCATGTACGACTTGCGTCGGTAGCCGCCGACGGGGACGCAGTCTGACAGAAGCCCCACAAACACCGCGAACGCAGCGGGCCACTCGAGCAGGTACCGCACCGAGAGGAACTGGTTCCTGTGGTGCAGACTCAGGTACGCGACAAGCAGCGGCCGGAACACGTAGCGCAGGAACGTGATCGCGAAGCCCGAGGCGAAGCCGTTGAACGCAAGCGCCGCATACGCGCGACTGAAGAGCTGCACGGGCTCGAGACCCTCTCGCAGACTACTGCTGTAGCTCTTGGCGTCGTGGTGGACAATCTGGTGCCGGTGCTGGGAGGACCCTTGACCTTGCGTGAGTGTCCTCCGCGCGTTGATCACCGCGACGGTTTCAAAGTGGAAACGCTCGTTGCGCTTGGAGGACATGATGTCTGCCAGGTCGCTCTTCTGGCCGCCGGCGGCGTCCAGCATGGGGATGCCCTCTAGCGACGATTGGTGGAACTGGTACGCGGCGCGCGAGGACAAGTCCAGGCCCCGGTTGGTGGCGAGCGACGCCATGGACGACGCCATGGACGTGGACAGCAACGGCGGCAGCTCGGCGCGCGGCTGGGAGTGCACGTGCTGCGTTTGCTGCTGCGTCATCGTGGACTTACAGTATTGTGATCCGCTCACTCACTCACTCACTCACTCACTCACTCACTCACTCACTCGCGCAACGAAGAGCTCAATTGAGAATAACGCCTGTCAAAGTTCCTTGAGCTATGCTGGCTGGCAGGCTGATGGTCAACAAGAATGAGTTCGGTGGGTTATTACAAATCGCGCGGGAGGGGTTTAACAAAACCAGCTGGTGGCGCGATGCCACTTTTTCGTTAAAACCGTTTTTGTCTTAAATACACTATGTCGGTTTGCGTTCATTGACTGCTTGGTCACTGAACTCGATCCAATTATATCCGCATGCGTGACTAAAAAGCGCGTTTTTGATGGGAGGACTGACTGGTCTGACTCTTTGCTCTTGGATTGATTGATTGATGGGCGAGTTCACCCAGTCCAAATAACAAATCGCTCAAAACACTCCGCCATGTGTTTTTCGAGTATCAAACAGCGCCGCTCCGCTTGACACAGTCAGTGAGTTGAGAGATAGCGGGGGATCGCTTGTTATCTGCTTATCTCGGTGGCGGTTCCGCTATTTCTTTATGCAATGCCAGGCTGCTGCTTGTCGATTATTTGTACGTATTGCGCGCGAGCGGTGTACGGCCGATTCCGGATCCCAGGGCTGAATGTACTCATCATAGAGCCTTCCCTTGATCCAGGTTCTACCGGCTCTACGTTCGCTATTATTATGATGACGGGCTGTAGTTTGCGTGAAAGAGAAGGAAATGCACGCGGCTGTGTTGGAGTGAAGAGCTACGAAACTTTCGTTCGAGCTCTTCATCATCTTCGTCGGCTTCTTCTGGGACCAGAGCGTTGGCCTTCGATCTTGTGTGCTGTGACTCGTACACACACACTGGCTCGATAGATATTTATAAAAGTACATAGCTCTTTGATTTTGCAAGCGGCTTTTTCTACAGAGAAGTTATTGGCAATAACACCTGAATATGCTGGCCGAGTATTGGAGCGAGTTGACTTCTTGACTGCGACGTCCAGTCGTTCTTCTCGCCACACATAGCGAAAAGGACGAACCCCAGATTGGGAACCGCTACGTAGTACCGGTACTGTACCTACTGTGTATTTCTACAGAAGATGGTGCTGTGGGCAAACGGTAAGCAGTAAACATTGGGCTGCTTTGTGAACTTCTTGTTTATGCGGCGCGGACACAAAGATGATGATGTTGAAGTCCCCCTTCGCCTTCCTCGCTGCTGTGTGCGGACTGAGGCAATAATGACAGCACCGGTCGTTATTTTACAGTAGCATTAAGACCTGTATACCTGATGAGGTTCTAATAATCTGGAGCATGAATCGTCAATCTTTGCAGAGAACTCAGAAACTCTTTCGCGAAGTCTTTGAGAGCACTCAGCAGCAATTTTGCAAAGCGAGAGAGTGAACATCTGAGTACATTGAATAATGTTATCACACTGTTAGATATTTTCAGATATAGTCTCAGACTTTCTGAGCCACCCGGTAAGTTCGTATTTTCATTTCGGGGTTTCTTGTCAACCTGGTAATGCGAACCTAGCGTCGCGTTTCTGATTCTCGCGTCTGTGTGGGCAGTCTGAGTCTCCTCATTGATGCAACCGCATCGCCGGCGTTCTCGAGCTTTGAATTCGCACATTTGTGGAGCCTCCTGTCGCGAGCATGTCAGTGGCATTAATACGTCGTAGTTGCTTGAAAGCAGTTCAACAGCTGCATGAGTTACGAATTGAAGGTTGCTCGTTCGACACTAACTAATACATTGGATGGTGCCTCGTTAAAAATCTCAAGCTGTTGCGTGATAATCGAAGAAAATGGTGCGAATCGGATGCTATAGTGTAGATGGTGTTGCAAGCAGCAGCATTCCGCCCTTCGCGCACGAGTAGCGTCATATTATAAGGTTGCACATCGAGCAACCTCAAGGGAATATCCATCAAATAGTTTATCGCAGTATGACTCTGTCAGTAAGTGCTTTCAACTGTCGTCCTAAATCACACCTGTCTAAAAATGTTGTAGTACGTTGCTTGGGATTCAGAGATGCCATGCTGTGGAGATATCCAGTCAGACTCCGGTACTCTCTCAGCACTACTGGAACTCTCTGCATTTAAAGAAAGCGGCAATTGCACATGAAGTAGGAAAAATACGTTTATAGGAAGAACCAACTGCACATGTAGGAATAAAAGTACGACACAAGAGAAAACACTGAAAGTAGGAAAAACTGAAACGAAGAACAACTGAACCACCACAGGGTGGTCCAGAGCAGCAAGGAGAAGCGAGCCTTGTGGGCAAGGAATACGACGGCTCGCAACTTTAGGAGCGAATCAATAAACTCACTTCGCAACAACAAGCGCAATTCGTTATACATGCTACGTGAAGAGCACATTTGCTGCTAACAACTAGTATACAGCGGTAAAACCTGGTGAAAGTGTATACCTCCTCCTTGATTGACAAAAGGTGCTACGGACTCTTCTCGGTATTGTGCAGTGGACCTCCGGGTCGTCAAGCCTACGCAAGAGTTCCCACTCCTGCTTCAGCGTAAAAAAGGTAGTGGATTAAAGCATCAAGCACTGATGGTCATCAATCTTTGATTCTACAGATGGCTACACTGAGCAAAGTGAAGCCATTTGCGTTTCTTTTGGTAGTCGCGCACGATGTGGCCTCGAGCAAAAACGGGTGAACCCCACCAATCTCGCTGTGAAGGACTTGGTACTAATTGAGAGTGACAGATGAGGACTCTGAGGGAAACTAGAGCATCACCATACCAACGAGCTCCCAACAACAAATCTGGACACACACCTACGTACCCCGCCTCCGTTTCTATCGGACCGCTATTCGCATGCGTGGTTGGGTCACCTTCACACTTTCGAAAATGACCGAGCGAGGCGCGTCATCCGCTTTTCACTTCGTCACAAGTGGGACGACGGCTGCGTCACCTCTGGCGAATGAATAATGAATGGGTGGGAGAAGCTCGCGAACGAACGAAACGAAACGTTAAACGTGGAAATCTGGAACCTTGTGAATCAACTGAGAGCTGTCTTTTCGTGGTAGACCAACCAATCCCAATGGATTCTTTTGATACCGTACAAAGTACTGTAGGAAGAGTTTGAGAGGGGTCCATCCACTCACTTGTGAGAAACAATGTGTTCATGGCTGGACGTCACAACTTCTTTGTATCAATGCATGCGCTACAGTACATTGTGAGCATGGCCACATGCGGCTCCTCTTATTGGTAGTTATAACGCTATCGATATGATATGTCTCCTTCTCATGGCTGCGACTCTTATTTCTATCACCCGACCTTCATCAGGATCCTATATAACGCGACTCTTCATGCTTCCCTTCGAAACCCATTGATTGTCTGCTATTCCTCTGTCTCACTTGGAGATCCAAAGAACTCCAGCACCAATAGCAACCAATGCCGTCCTCCCTCTTCCGTCTGCCAATGCTGCTTCTCGCCTTCATCCTGGCGCTCTTTGCGCTCGCTACCCGCCAGTGCGAGGGTCAACGCACGCGCACGAGCGTGTACCGCCGCGCCGCTGCTCGAGGCGCCAGCGACTCGATCTACGAAGTGGCGTTCACGAGCGCCGAGGAGGACCTTATGAAGGCCAAGCAGCGCGACGACGCGCACATCATCGCGGGCTTCCTGCCGGGCAAGTCGGCGCACCAGGTCGCGCGCAAGTGCGTCAAGATGGGACTCAAGTGCGGTGACGCGGTCGCGCCGCCCGAGCGCAACTCGGAGCAGTGGCGCAACCTCCCACGGCGGCGCAATTGAGTGCGTTTGCATCCAGTATCCAGTATCCTGATCCCATGACGAAAGGCTATGAAACGCGAACGAGCCATCATCATCAATCTCAAACACAAAGACAAGTGGCGCGCGTTCTGGAAATGCTTGGAGATGCCAAAAAAAGTATTGTATTGTATTGCATTGGGTTGGTAAATGGTTGGTTGGCTGGTGTACTTACTACAATAGGTATCCCGCGTTCACAGTATGATACAGTCCATCTAATGAGAGAGAGAAAATTTTTTGCGAATGCCGTTGTTGTTGTTGCGTAGAAGTATTGAGGACGTCGCTTGCGGCGGATGGTCTTCAGGTAGTGGTGGATTCGCTGTGTGTGAGCCGTGCGTCTATTTGCCAAAAGTGTGGACGAAATAGAGCGCGTGCAGCGTGCAGAACGCGTAGATGCAGAGCATCACGAGCGGGTACGCACTCACGATGAAGTACGTGAAGAAGAGCACGCCGATGTTCATGGCGCAGCCCAAGATCACCCAGTGGCCGAACTTGGCGTCCTCGCAGATCACGCGCTTGCCCAGAAACACGCGGTTCTCGTAAAAGTTCTTGAGCAGCTCCTCCTTCTCGGCGAAGCGGTCCTTCAGCCACTGATCCATGTCACCCTTGCTGGCTTCGAACGTCGCTCTTCGGTACCGCTTCAGGTGGATGTGCACCTCTTTCGGGTACTGGCCGCGGATGCAACGGAGCTGTGATAAACAAGATAATGCCAACAGAGTTAGCATCACAAGCAATGCAACAGCTAGGCAATAAATGAACGAATATGTAACACACCGGTGATGGCAGGATACCGTCCGCGAGCTCCGGGTACGCGATGGTGACGTCGAGGATCGACTCGGGGTTGAACTCCTCCACACAGAGCTCAAAGCCGCGCACGCGCGGGTACAGCACGTAGTTCCAGCGCGCCTCGCCGCGCTCCATGGCGAACTCGTGGGACTTGATAAGCGTCTTCTTCTCGAGGATCGTGCCTTCCGGGAACATGGAGAGCCAGCTACCGCTCGAGTACTTCTGGTACTGGTTAATCACTTTTCGAATGCGCGCTTGGTCGGTGGCCCAGCGGCGGTTCACAAAGGGAAATTTCATCTGCAGCAACGCCCAGCCCACTCCCGGAGCGAACCGGATGATCGCCTTCATCATCACGCGGATACGGTCGTGGCACCCGTAGCGGATCGCCAGGTTCCAGAAGAACAGCCAGTCGACCTCCGTGCGGTGGTTGCAGATGAGCAGGATCTGGTCTGTGATCGAGAACGGCGTGTCGCTCGGGTCGAGGCTCTCGTCACTCGGGTCCTGGGTCACGACGATCTTCACGCCGGCGACGTACTCGAGCAGGCCCGCGAGCATGGCGAAGAAGAGCCCCTCGAAGAACTTCATCACGCGCTTGTAGATGTTGCGGCCAAAGAGCGGGCGGATGATGTAGTCGAGCGGGAAGAGGAAGTACACGACGTCCAAAAAGGAGCACACGACGATGAGCAGCAGGTAGAGCACGCCGAAGATGAGCTGCATCCACGTCGACTTGGTCTCGTACCGGCGGCTTGGGTACACGGCCTTGTTGCGCAGCGGCGTCGACAGGTTCAGCGGCGTCTCGGACGCGGCGGTGGAGAAGAGCGGCGCCGGGGCGGCGGCCCCCCCCTGGGCCGCCATCGTGGGCGGTGCCAGCGCTGGCGTCAGCATGTCACTGGCGGTCGGAGCCGGTGCTGGTGCAGCAGCTTCAGCAGCTACGGGTGGTGGTGGTGGTGGTGCAGCTGTGGACGAGTCCATTGGGAACAGCGAACAATCAGAGAGACGGCTGCTGCTAACGCGCGCGCTTGCACGAGACTGATTGATGGATCGACTAACGTGAAGTTAAGCTGTCGACCTTTGGAGGAGATTGGACACAAGGGGGGCTTGACAGCCAAGCAGCAGGAGCAGATAGCAGACAGCGAGAAGAGCGAGCGAGCGAGCGAGAGCTGTCTCTCAGGTGCGAATGAGTGATGGAATCTGTCTGCAGCGCGATAATCGCCAGCACGTTGGATGATGACGCCAAGCAACAAGGAGCAAGAGGGAACGAGTGAATGATTCGCGTGCAAGTTTTGCCAGTTGGTGCTGATCCGGTAGACAGTGAAAAGGGGCAATGCTACACACAGTATTGAAAATTGCATAAATATCACGTTTTATGTCATTTGTTTGGAGAAAAGTGAAAGTGACACCATCTGAAGCATGGAAAACTTGCTGCCTGGCCAAGTTTTCGTAAAATTTAGCTTTGGATAGACTCTATTCTTAGATCTTTTCCGGCACCGTACACATTTTGTGGCGCAGGACGCTTTTGTGTCTCATGGCTGTTCAAACTTTTTAAGTTTGCACCTGGAATTTTGAGACACTTTTCCGACGGAGTTTGTGTCTCGTATCAGAGTAAAACCTTAGTAGTCGCATACTTACACTGTTCACTTTCACTGATTACTGGGTTTATATAGCAAAGTGTATTTGCATAATCCCTCATCAATTGCATGTTCGTGCTGACCACTTTCACTTGATTCCTGCAAGCTGCCCGCAAACAAGCTGCTGAGATTACGACACACTGTTCCTTGAAATGACGGAACAGATCGTGAGAACGTGAGACACACGATTTCAGAAACCTCTGGAAATGGATATAAATCGGTGTAAAGTCGATGAATGAATCATAGTTGCTGTATCAACGACCTGTGGGAAACAATACCCTTCCGAATATGAGAGTGTAAAGTACCACCTCGCTCAAAAGATACCACTCGGATCAAAATCGTGTCATCGTGAAGAACTCTGCGTTTATTTTTCGAACGACGACGACGCAGACGACCTCCAAAGATCTTGCCCGTCAAATTGCGCACATTCCGAGGTTTGTTCAGCTGCGGCGTGGGTGCATTTACTCTCTGCTCGTGTGTCTTTCTTCGTCGCTCGCTTCGATCAAGTCTGCGCGCGATGCGAGCCAACCAAAGAGCATGCTATAATACCTCACTCAGTTGCTGCT